>APFE031678202.1:79353-314394 GCA_000404065.3 Pinus taeda | reverse complement strand
GAAGTTTTAATCCTTCGTAACGAGGCCGAATTTCTCCGGGAGGTTCACCGCGTATTCGACGGGCTTGCCTCAATAGATCGGCCACAGAAATAACTTCAGGAGACTCGCCCGAAGTCTACGGGAGCGTCTCGGTGGTTCAGCCACAGCTAAAGATTTTTAACTACTACACACGAAATCAAAGTAAAATCTCAAGAAAAACAACTAAGGTCACTAAAGAACCAAACAATTTTGAAACACACGCCTAAAGAATCTAGGGCGTCAAACCAAACACAAACAGTAGCTTCCGGACCAAAAACACTAGTTGGTGATGAAATCAAACCTCGTAGGATTCAGTACAGAAAGAGCGGGTGGAACAGTTACCCCGGCAACCTGCTTAATGAATAGACTGGACCAAGTTCCTCCACTTTAACCGTCTCGAGTGAAGTGAACCCCCCAGAAAATCCAAGTGAGTCTAGCCGACGTCTGCTCCAGGTACAGTGGGATCTTCCCAACACCGTCACCTTGGGTAGAATCCTAGGATTATGGCCACTAAGGTTACCAACAACAACAAATATACCTGGGGGAACAGTCTACACTCCGACAGCACGCAAGGGCAGAGTAACAAGCTCAATCCCCTTACCGGCTCCTTGACAATGGTCAATTAAAGGTTTACCGATAAGTGATCCCCTGGCTCCTCAATTTGAGGTTTACCGTTTGTAATACATGCGTGTCTGGCGTCGTTCCCAACGAGGGAGGATTGATCCCCTCACTGGTTCGGACACGAGCTTGTGCTTCTCATTTAAGAGGAGCTTTCCCAGAATACAAATGTAACAGCTGGATTTATTCTATCACAAGATAAGCTACTTGTTTGGTTTAATAGTCTTGGAGAGTTAATTACTCACCTACTCCAAGACACTAGCCTGATCTATGTTGGTGCTTCAGAGCCCTAGAAAATAAAAATTTCTAAGTTAATTTTACTTTAAGCGTTGATTTTAATGGTTGTTCTTTAAGACAAAGGTAATGGAGATGAAACTTTATGGTGTATAGACTCGACTCCAATTCTCTAAAAAGATGCACCTAAGATGATTTGATAATTTTCTCTTTTCAATGAATGTTCTAATTAAGAGAGTTTGAGAGAATGCAATTTTTTCAATAAAAACAACTTTCTCAAAAGACAATCAAAGAAACAATTCTCTTTATCTCTCAAAGCGCACAAAACATGACCACTCTTTACTTCACGAAAAAATTCCTTTCTCTTTCAAAGACGTCAAATGCTATTCTAAAGAAAACGTTGCAAAGGAGATCGTTGATATTTTCCTATTTAATAAAAGCATGTAAAACTAATCTAATCAAAGCAATTTCAAGATCTATAAAAATCTATAAAAAATCACTCAAAAGCAAATCAAAGGAAATTTACCTAATCTTTCACTAACAAATTAATCTAAGAAGCAAAAGCTTACTAGGATGATTCCGAGATGTTTTACTTGGCAATGATTAATCCAAGGACTAGTTTATGCAGAATCACAAACTAATCAAAACAAAAACTCAATCTCTTTTTTTTCTTTTTGAAAATGAAATTCACAACTTTAAATGAACAAGTTATATTGAAATTTTGCCAAGAGGCAACACAAAGGTAGGTCGCTCACGAGGGTAGATTTTGTGACTGGTCCGACTCCTAAGAAGACTAACAAAACCAGAGATATCTAAGGCTTTGCAACTTCTAAACCCAAAGTCACTACAAGACCAATATAAAAACCAAAACCCTAAGGCTAAAATCTCAAGGAATTTCACTAAAACTTTCTACACTAATGGAACAAGCACAGGTGAAGATTTTTGACAGTTAACCAGTGGATCTGGGTAGTGAAGACTAAGAAAAACAAAATTTAAAAGGAAAAAGTGATAAAAAGGGAAATTTTCTTAATTTTAACAAGGTACGCAGGCAGCCTGTTTAACCAGGTGCGTGCACGCTCTGTGTACACAGATACAATGCGTACAAGTACACACTGTGTCTAACTCAGAGGGTACGTACTACTGTAAAACAAAGAAAACCTAAGTTCTAATCCGACCCTAAGCTAAGCCACCCAAAAACACAGTCAAGCAACCAAAAAGCAAAAGAAACAAGACTCTTTTCAGATCAAAGTAATGCTCAAAGGAAAAATCAATCACATCAATGGATTCCCCAGTGGAGTCGCCAATTTGTCATGCGGAAAGAGTTATTTTGCGGACAAACCTAACCTCCCTAGGAGTCTAAGACTCTCTAGTGACAAACAAACCAAACAAGAGCAATCCTTCTCTAAACACACATTATTCTATGAGAGATCAAGTGTTTTCCGATCTTACCTTAGGTCCAACGCTTGTTGTAGCAGTCCAGCCTTGCTGATCCAGATGAGCTCCTCCTTCACTTTAAGACCTGCATACACTAACAAAGCAAACGATTACATAACACCTGAATATTCATCATAAAACAAAGCATATTCATCACATAGACCAAGGAGTACATGAAATAATTCATTAACAACAAATCATTGAGAAGAATGGACTTATTTGTATTAAGGAAACAAAAAAGGAACCATTACAACCTGAGCCTTGGTGTTGTGCAAGCTCCTCCCAAGGTCCAATAAGAGATTTCCTCTACTTTGACAAGCTCACCCACTCCCACTATGGCAACAAGGAAGGATAGTGATCTCTCCTCACAAGTCAACAATGGAAGTCCTAATTCCAGCAGCATTTACCCTTTAGAATGTTCAGCTTTCAACCTCCCCTCCTCTGGCCCAGTGCCTGTATTTATAGTGTTCTAGAGGAGTTATTCAGTTCCAACATCAATGGGATACTCCCTCTTTTGGATGGGGTAGCTCCTCTCTTGATGGGATAAGTTCCTCTATCATAGGGATGCATGAACCATCTGGAGGCGCTCAATACACGTCAAACACTCTTCTAGAAAGCTCTAGAAGTGACCACAAGTAACTTTTTTAAGATGAAACTCGCGCCTTTTGACCTTTACAGGAGTACGCACCCATCCCTTGACTTACAGAGTGTACAAGTATGCATGTACAATGAGCTTGGGATGCATACACGCAGGCAAGGTAGAGAGAACCTGCGTACCCAGAGATAAACATGATTTTTAATGACTTTCTCTCTTTTTTGAAGTTTGAAATGGAGAGTAGAGGTATAAGGCTTGACAAGGAGGATAATATGACTATTGATGGAGCCATATTAATTGCAGATAGTCATGGTGACAAATTTCAGTGTAACAGTAACCCAAGAACCAACTGATAAACTCAAAGGAATCCATGTCTCATTTAAACAACGAACTCCATGAACAACATCCGGATCTGCAACTTCCATGAGGTACACGATTTCTCCTTCTCTAGGTAAAGTAATTGCCTTTGCTATGAACTCTTTGTCCAAACTTGAACTGCACCGAATACTTCTTCGTCCATTAACAAATTTTGGGTCCACACTCAAAGGTTGATTATGTTGTGCCTTATCTACGAGAGAGAGCATGAGTTTCCTTGCCACTGTCTGGCCAGCTACAAGCCACACATGGTTCACTTTCAAGATTATAACCATCAAACTCCTACAACAACTGAGCGTGTTGTATAATTTGGCATTTCTGGCATTTGGATGCAAAATTCTATTTTGTTTGATTTCGCTTTGTCTCTGATTGCATGATGATGTTATTCTATTGTGCTTTTGCAGGGATAAGAGCTTGAAGCTGTTGCCATTTGAAGAGCTGGAGAATTTAAAAATTTTTGACACATCAGATGGTTTCTTCTTCAAAACGAGGTTTTGAAGAAGAATCAATCTTGCATTGATAACCATCTTGAATATAAACTCACTGAACCTTCTTCTAGCGTGTAGGCATCCTTTGACATGTTTAAAGACCAATTATAAGACCTTGACTCTGAAATGACTCTTTTCTGGACCATAGTCACGTCAGTGACTGCGCATAACAAGGAAAGAACTTTGGAGAATTTGACTGCAGTGCGCTGACAAGACGAAGTCTAACATTGGCTCCAATGGGGATGGCAGCTGCCACTTCTTAGAGGTGCCAAGAACCACAGAGCTTTGGGAGAGCAGACAGTGCCTCTGTCAATTGGGTGATGGAGTCATCATTTCGACAACCAACACAGACTTTGACACATTTATTGACTGAAACTGACTGAACTGATTGAAAAATTAACTCAGTAAAGTTCAAACTAAACTGTAATGAAACTAGAGCAAAATGCTGCCCTTTGGCTGCTTATTTATTTACAAAAGCTACCCTACTTTGCTTAAAAACAATAGATCAGGTAATACTGAAATGCTAGATCAACCATTCAAGTAAACCTGAGAATGATGCCGCTTGAGAATGCTTCCACCAGGACACAGATGTAATTGCTGGCAGTCCTCCATGCACGTAATGAACCTGGTCACGTAGAAGACAATCTGATCTATCAATCAAACTGAAAAACATTGCCATGTATGTTGCCATTGGATCGCGAAAGCCAGACTCTGTTGGCTGCCCCAATTCTGTAATACATATTTCTAGCTGCACACTGTCAATGCAAACATCTGTAGGAAACTCTATTATTTCTTGCTTCGATGGAGGAAGAGTTTCCAAGAACTTTTTAGGATTTTGGAAATCATATGACTGGATCTTCTCATTCAAATGCTAAATCTCCTTCTCAAGCTTTTCAACAATTAAATCACAGACACCAGTTTTAGTTTCAAAAGAAAACTTCGGAGATTTCAAACATTGAAGCAAAGCACTGAAAAATTCTTCATTAATTTCAATATCCACTAACCACTCTCTAACTTCGTTTACATCTTCACAAAGTGCAGGGTTTGCCACATATCCTACCATTGCATAAATGGATCAGTGAGCACTGGAATGTCTGGATCGAGTTGGAGTCGCCAGGTGAATGTTTCAGCCTTCATATGTGTCTGACTACTGTCCACCATTAGCATCAGATCTGCAACTTGATTTCATGTACTGGGACAAGACAATCAACCAGTCGAATGTCACATCAACAACAAACCATCTTCCCCAGTATGGTCGCCACTATGTTAGCGCTTGAATCTGCCTTAGGCTAAGGAAGGCGAGGTTCAAGGCAACATCAAACCAAGCTCAGCCTCGTAGCTAGCCCTACGAGGACAGGAGACGGCTCTCTCCGGGTCTATCTCGGCAAAAAAGTCTTCAAAGGGGCTAATATGACCAATAAGGAGTACTGACTTTAGGCTAGTAAATTGATAGAAAGGGTTGTTTTTGATAAACGATTGGGTTTTCTGGGCTGCATGGGGCAAAGAACAGCTTGAACAGGGAAATATAATTAAAAACACAGATTATCTCTTGAGGCAAGATAGGCAAGAAATTTAACATCACTTTTGAAATAATGTGGAGTGGGTGAATTGTTTGAGAGGTTAACAAGGGCATAGAAGATGGATCCTTGTCAAACAGAAGAAAACATTAAATCTGAAAACTTCCTCAAGACAGAGCAAATGAATTGGATTCTTCCTTTCTCACTTAAAAGAATTCATTTAGAAACGATTAGGAAATGAAATGAAAACATTACGGGATTACATATGAAACAATAGAAGAAACATATGCGAAATGTCATACCACAAGAATCTCAGGAGTCGGAGTTGTATTTTGCCATTAAATCCCTGTCAAAAAATGTACAATAAAGCTCTGTCCTTTTTTCTCCACCAGCTCTCATAACTCTCTCCTTTACAAATGTTTTTACATTAAATAAACTATGAGAGGTGTTAACTGATCGATGAAAATAAGGAGCAGTTACATCAATAATCATGAAAATAGGAAAACTCTGCTCTGAAAGGAATAGCATTGTATTTGTTTGTTGATGACCAATGAATTGGTAGGACCTGTAGCTAGACTTTCTGAACTGTAGCTTTGAAGAGCCAAAATAGACTAACTAATTCGATTTCTGTGCTGGGATAGTTATCTGTATTTAAATTTGGCTTTTGACTTTTATTCTCTCCCAAAATGTCACGACAAGTGTCTCTGTTGAAGGCACATTTCCATGCTGCCACATATGTTCTTTAGATGAATCGAATGCCCACATATTGCAATGACTGCCACGTTACATTTTCTCTTTGAATGAAGAATAACCTTTTAATAAAAATGGCTTCCATCGCGCAATTGCTGCCTTCTGCTTTCCTTCACCAATTGTCAAGGTGCTTCACTCGTTGCAACAACTGTTCAACTACGTTATCATCCCACTGCAGACTGGGACACCCAATGGCCTTAAGGCTCTCTAACGCCATGCAATATTCAACACCTTGCAACTCTTGTAATTCAGAGAAATCATTAACACATAGTAATCGAAGTTTTGTGAGCTTATCCAGCCCCTGTATGCTTTTCAACATGACATAGTCAGCTAGGTACAACTGATGCAAAGATACCAAAATTTCAATGCTTGGCAGCTTCTCCAATTTCAACCCTTTAATCATCAACTCCCTAAGTTTTGCAAGACCACATAGCACTTCTATTTTCTTCAAATTATTAATCAATCAATTCCAACTCTAGGAGTGCATTTGACAATGTGGCAACCTTCTCCAGATAATGGAAAAAGCTTATGTGAATATGTTGAAGGTTGGGGAATACATCTTCATCAAATGATACCTCTGATATTTGTGTGTTGTACAGTCTTATGTGTTGGAGTTGAAATATGCACTTGTCAACTGAACAACCCAAATTACTGCATGTTCTCTGCCCAATCGATTCTATTAAACTCTCTCTTGCTCCTTCAACTCTTATAAATGGCGGTTGGCTTATGGGACAGTTGAGTACTAATTTACCCAACTAAGTTAATTGTCTAAAGGAATCCAGCAAACATTTCATTGCCTTGCAATCCCAAAGGTTCAATTGCTTCAAATTCCTTAATTCACCAAGTGAAGGAGGCAGTGTTTCCAGCAAAGGGCTTCCTGTTCAACAATTTTTACAGCTAAATCTCTCTGGGTTTCAATATTTCCAAAACCATTTTTAGGTTCTATTGTAATCAGGGCAATCTCCCCTGTCTTTATGGTTTCCACTGCCTTCACAATAGCAGGACAAAGTTTCCATCCTTGACATAAACTCCATGCCTTCTTCTGGTGATTGAGTCTGTACTACTTTATTGTATGACGCTGATCTTGAATCTTAGATATAACCTGTGAGAACTGCCCAATAAATGAAGGATAAAGCAGGGCTAGATTTGACACCATATCATACAATATGTGCATAAATATCCCATGTTTTCTAAATGTCCCATCTCCTTCACTTTCTTGAGCCTATTGCTTAAACAAACTTTTTGCAATTGAAATTTGTGTTTATATGCATGCAAATGGCTCTCCCGATCATTCATTAAACTGTTCAACCATGACTAATGGTCTTCCACCTGCAAATGATCTCCTTAGAATTTCATTTGCAAGCAGTAGACACTAAACACTGCGGATAATCACCATCCTTTCGGAATAGTAGGCACAAATACAAGATCTTTACAAACTGCTGAACATACAGCCTATGACAAACTCCAAAACGAAACCCACGGAGAAAAATGCAATGTTTCACAAATCTCGTGATGATTTAGGAAGGAACTACAATGCCTAGTAAAATTTGCAGACCTTTTACCAAGCACGACCAAAATAGTTATAATTATGCCTTGTCATCATGGAACCACTAACGAGTCTTTAGGTGATCGACCATTTTTGCAATTTTTGACATATTGATCATTGTCTGGCGGACGTTGCTTCACAGTAGAGCTGGATAACATTGAAAGAATGCTAATGCAGATAGAGCTGACGGTCATAGTTGGAGACCAGGAATCGTACAGAATATCTAGAGATATGTAGCCATTGCTGTAAATATGTGGATGCAGAGGCGCTTGTGGGAAAAAAATAACCTGTGGAGCTTCCAAGGGATAATGATCAGGAAAATCAACTTGTAGTTGATAGGATTCATTGGCATACATTGTGCCAGGGGCTCCTGTTAGCTCAATTATCCATCTGTGCAAATCACCTAGACTATAGCAACAATAATTGATGTTGTGTGACCGGAAGAAAATATTATCTCTGTTGTTTCGAATGACACATTGCAATCCTAAAAACGAAGATGCTCAATCGCCTTGGCAAAGAACATGAAGGTTTGTCATCCCGTTGCAAGTCGATGGAGTCGATTTGAAACGAAACTGGGTGTAAAACAAAAGTTTCTAGGCTTTGTTGCTATATGGGTAGCGCACTTAACCCAGTGCGCCGCGCGCTCCCTATGCGCCCCACGCCTTCCTGTATGGTTTACACGTTTAAAAGTTGCACCAATTTCCACCAGAACGCACATGACCACTTCCATTTTCCTTCATTCCTCCTGGTACATCTTAAAATAACTTGAAATGAAAAGAGTTTATGATGGATTGTACTGTTTCACCATTAGGTTGCCATTCTAATGTGTTTGAAGAAGGCAGAATATTCTCTTCAACGTGTCCATGTAACTACTTTGTGGAAGAAAGTAATTATACTTATAGAACCAAACACCTTCATTTTTTAGCCATGTAGGACTTTGACCTGCATAAAGAAATCTGCGAATGGAAAACTTGTAACACACCAGTTACAGACTCTGAGTTCCTATTTCTCCCAGTTCGAAACACACAAATAATTGCACTCAATTTTTGGAAAGTTGGGTTGTTTGGAAATTTCTTCCTTCATGATGGCTGTGTGATCATATACATGAGCCATGCGCACCTTTTCTACTTTCTGTCCATCCTTACTCATTTTGAAGGCTCTGATTATCCCCTTCCAATGATAATTAATATCTCCAAATCATTGCCATTTTAATCTACGCTTTTGTCTTATTAAAGGTTCTATTGTAACCCAAGAACCAACTAATAAACTCAAAGGAATCCATGTCTCATTAAAACAATGAACTCCATGAACAGCATCTGGATCTGCAACTTCCATGAGGTCCACGATTTCTCCTTCTCCAGGTAAAGTAATTGCCTTTGCTATGAACTCTTTGTCCAAACTCGAACTGCAGCGAATACTTCTTTGTCCATTAACAAATTTTGGGTCCACACTCAAAGGTTGATTATGTTGTGCCTTATCTACGAGACAGAGCATGAGTTTTCTTGCCAATGTTTGGCCAGCTACAAGCCACACATGGTTCACTTTCAAGATTATAACCATCAAACTCCTACAACAACTGAGCGTGTTGTATAATTTGGCATTTCTGGCATTTGGATGCAAAACTCTATTTTGTTTGATTTCGCTTTGTCTCTAATTTTATGATGATGTTCTTCTGATTGTGCTTTTGCAGGGATAATAGCTTGAAGCTGCTGTCATTTGAAGAGCTGGAGAATTTAGAACAATTTGACACATCTGATGATTTCTTCTTCAAAACGGGGTTTTGAAGAAGAATCAATCTTGCATTGGTAACCATCTTGAATATAAACTCACTGAACCTTGTTCTAGCCTGTAGGCATCCTTTGACATGTTTAAAGACCAATTATAAGACATTGACTCTGAAATGACTCTTTTCTGGACCATAGTGACATCAGTCACTCTGCATAACAAGGAAAAAACTTTGGAGAATTTGACTACAACGCGCTGACAAGCCAGAGTCTAACAGAACTGACAAAAGGCTACCAATTGATGCTCTGGTGTATTTTTATTATTAATTCCTCTAATTTCTTCATTTTTCCTCTATTTTCCTTCAATTTCCTTCTCACATGCAACTTGTGACCTTTCACCTCCCTTTTCTCTTAATTTCCTGTATTTTCATAAATAAAATGCCAATTAATGCCTCTTTTCCTTTTCAAATCATTTTCTAATTCCTTTGCCAATTTTTCCTTAGCCATAAACACACCAAGTTATGCCCACTAGGATATTTTTCCCAACATTTAGCTTGGAATAATTATCCCTTGACCTTGGCCTTATTTTTCCTTCATTAAATTTTTTTACATGAACTTTTAACTTAGGATTGTTACAAACCCCTTCCCCTTTGGTGAACACCATCATTGGTGTTCTATGACACCTACAACTAATAGAAACCACTAAGAACATAAACATATTTCCCATGGAGCTTTATAACCTAGCTCATTGTAGTATTTACAATGAATAACCTGCTCAAAGGAAGAACCACCATGACAAAGATGACAACATGAAAACCATACCACTTTTTGGAGCTTTATAACATAGCTCATTGCAGTATTTATAATAACAAAAATACATGAATATGTACATATACCAAAACTTTTTTTCTTAACTGATAAATAATGAAGAATATATAGCTTACCTCTGATCAACCATCTCTCATGTAGCTTCATCAGGCCTAAAGTGCTTCCACTACACTTTAGCTTTCTTGATTTCTTTATTCTGAAGCATGAGGTTTTTCCGCTGCAATACACACTGAGGATCCAGATGAAATTCTCCTTCTGGTTCCACCTAAAATACAGACCAATCAATAACATGATAAATATCCTTTACGTATCTTTTAAGCAATGAAACATGGAAAACATCATGGAATTTCACTGTTGGAGGCAGTGCAAGTCTATATGCCACTGGTCCAATCCTCTCAAGGATCTCAAAAGGCCCACAATACCATGGTGCCATCTTGGCATATGATCCAATCCTCAAGGAGCTCTTCTTGAGCTTGATCAAATACACATGCTTCCCAACCTGAAACTCCTTAAATGCCCTGTGGTGGTCTACATAACTCTTATGCATGTCCTGTGCTTCCTTTAGATTCTTCTTTATAACCTACATTTCTTGTTCCATGTCTACCAACATGTTTTGTCCAATAAGCACCCAATTCATTACATCACTCCAATTAAAGGAGTATTACAACTCTTCCCATATAGTGACTTAAGCGGACTCACCATTAATGACTCTTGGTAACCATTGTTGTGAGAAAAATCAACCAATGGAAGGTACTCCTCCCATCTCCTCTGCTGATGCATGACATACATCCTCAGCATATCCTTCATAATAATGTTGAACCTCTCTATTTGTTCATATATTTGCAGATGATAAGTTGCAATGAAGGCCAAATTTTTCTCCAAACCTACAAACAACTCCTTCAAAAACTTGGAAGTGAACTTAACATCCATGTTTGACATGATCTTCTTTGGAACACCATGCATTCTCATGATATCCCTAATGAAGACATGTACCACCTCACTATCTGAAAAAGTAGTCTTCACTGGAATAAAGTGAGCTACATTGCTCAAGATGTCAACCACAGCCATGATAGAATCATGCTTCCTCGATGCCCTTGGAAGACTTGTAATGAAATATATCGAAATGGCCTCCCATTTCCATTCTAGAACCATAATAGGTTGAAGTAATCCACTTGAATGCTTACACTCTCCTTTCACCATCTGATAGCCCAAACATATAGCCACGAACTATTCCACTTCCTTCTTTAGATTCAGCCAATAGTAGAACTTCTTCATTATTGTCAATGTCTTCTGGTATCTTAGGTGTCCTAAATAAGGCTTGACATGAAACTCCCTCAAGATAAGATTCTTGAGCTCACTGTCATCCGACACATAAATCTTGTCCCTGAATCTCACCAACCCATCTATTGTGAGATGATAGTCCACATCCTGATCACCTATACTCTATTATTCTAACTTGTGTCAAAGCTCCTTGTACATTTCATCCTGTTTCCCTTCCTGTAATATCTAAACTTGTAAATATGTCCCATACAAGTTCATTGCTGCAACATGGTTCATTTGCACTCTCCTACCGAGAGCATATTTAGCCCTGTTCTCCTTACCCTTGATGTATTTGACCTCAAAGTCAAATTCAATGAGGGTGGCCATCTATCTAGCTTTCCTGACATTCAAATTTGGTTGGTCAAATAGATACCTTAATCCACTATGATCACACATCAATATGAACCTCCTGCCAAGAAGATAGTGTCTCCACATCTTCAATGCATGGATAATATCTGCCAACTCAAGATCACGAGTCACGTAGTTCTTCTCATGCTCATTCAGTTTCCTGGACTTTTAGCATACCACATGTCCCTCCTATATCAAGAATCCACCAAGTCCTCTCTTGCAGGCATCTATACACACCACAAACTCTTTATCTGGATCTGCAATCTTAAGAACTAGAGCATTTGTGAACAACTGCTTCAACTAATCAAAACAGGCTACATGTTCCTCTATCCATTCAAATTTCTTCCCTTTCCTTTGAAAAGATATAATGGGATAGGAAATTTGAGAGAAGTTCTTTATGAACCTCCTATTATAACCTGCTAACCCGATGATTGATTTTCCTTCATCCACATTTATAGGAGTTTCTCATTCCATGATAGCTCTTACTTTTCTAGATATACTATTATGCCTTCCTTAGAAGTAAAATGTCCCAAGTAATGCACCTATGTATGAAAGGAACTGCACTTTCTAAGCTTGGCATACAACTGATGCTCTCTTAGAAATCTCAACATTGTTGTAAAATTCTCAGCCTGCTCTTCCTCATTCTTAAAATATATCAAGATGCCATCAATGAATACAATCACAAACTTGTCCAGATTAGGACAAAACACACTACTCATCAAGCACATAAAACTAGGTGGAGCATTAGTTAAACTAAATGGAACTACAAAAAAATCATAATGCCCATACTTAGTCCTGAAAGAAGTCTTGTAGATGTCCTCTTCCTTGATGTGTACCTAATGATATCCTGATCTCATATCAATCTTCAAGAACACTTTTTCTCCCTTCAATTTGTCAAACAAGTCATCAATCATCGAAAATGGGTACATGTTCTTGATTTTCACCTTGTTCAGCTACCTGTATTCAATGCACAACCTGAGAGTACCATCCTTCTTCTTCATGAACAATATTGATGCACCCCAAGGTGATACACTTAGCCTAATGTATCCCTTATCAAGAATTCCTTCAGCTACGACTTCAACTCTACTAACTTTGGTGTGCACATCCTGTAAGGTTCCTTTGATGCTAGTTTTGCCCTTGGCACCAACTCAATGGAAAATTCCACTTCCATGTAGGGAGGAAACTTTGGAATCTCTGCTAGAAAGACATCCTGAAACTATTGTAATATAGGGTACCTCATGAATGTTTCTGCATCCTCAACATCCTTACCCTTATCACTAGAGATAGGGAATGCAAACATCACACATCCTTTCCTAGAACTGTGCTTAGCCTACATAGTTATGATGATCCTAAATGATGTAGGCTTCTTCCTCCCCTGCAAGATTCACTTTTCCCCATTATCATCTACACACTCAATGGCCTTGCCATAAAAATATACTTTGGTCTTGTGGACATATAACCAATCCATGCCCAAAAGCATATTATATGATCCAAGTGGAAGTAAATTCAGATGTTCTGTTGTAGGCATACCATTTAGCTCGAATGCACAAGCTCTTATCGAGTGATGAACTCTCTTCTTAGTACCTATAGCAAACTTCACCAATGAATATTTTGCATGCACTTATTTTCTCAAGCCACACTTATCCACCACGTCAGGATTAACATAAATGTAATTAGATCCGGGATCAATCAAAATAGAAACAACTCGGCCATAGAGCTTACCTTCCATCTCAATATTGGATGCCTCGTGATCTTCCTTCTTGTTGTCCACAACTACATAAATCTGAGGAATTTTATGACCAAGATCCCCAACTTTCTGTGCCTCCTGAGCACTATCTGAGGCCTACCACCATGGTATAATGGAAAATCCTTCTTGTGATGATCCTTGCCACATATCCAACACTCTAATGGTCCCCTACCATCACCTTTGTTTTGTTGTTGTCTAGGTTATGACCCAAGTCCCTTCTCAACTACATTGAACCTCTTGTTAGGAACCACATTTTATTTCTCACCTACTTCCTAAGGTCTTCCCCACTTCAGTGGCCATTTCCCCTTAATTTTCTCATTCCCTTTCAAGACATGCTTAGGTTCAAATTTGTGCTTTGACTTCTCATAAAAATGCTTCAACTTCGGGATGGCCTCCTCATATGATATAGGCTCATCAAACTCAATCCAGTCTTTATATGTTGTTGGCATCCCACTGATGAATCTTTGAATATTGACCTTCTCATCCTTGAGATAAGGCACATACCTCAAGAGATTCAAGAGCGTGCTAGTGTACTCATCATCTATCATAGAACCCATCTCTAGCTCTTAAAACTCCTTATCTTTGTCATCATAGTACCTCTTTCACAAGTACTTCTTGAGGAGTCTATCAAACTAATCCCAAATCAACTCTTCTTCTATAATTCCCTTGAGATTCTTCATATCTTCCCACAAAATATTTTCTTTCCCTTTGAGACTGAAGGTGGCTATCTTGGCTTTCATGTTCTCTAAATAGTTGTGCAATCTAAATAATTTATTTAGCCCAAGCAACCATGCCTTTGCATATTCTAAATTCTTCATCTCTCCATCAAATGTTGGTAGCTTAAATTTCTTGAACCCCTCAGGTAAGTACCCACCCCTCCTATAAGGATAACGATGGTGATGATTGCGATAATGTCTCTTATATAAGGAACTAGAATGATGACCATACATATTAGTCCTCTTGTCAGGTATATCTAGTGATCTTCCACCTCTAATTGTATCCCCTCTATCCAACCTATATTTGGATGGAGACCTTCTACCATACACTCCATTACTTTTATCTTCTTGCTCTTAACTGATCCTCAACTGTCCATGTCTCTAAAACTCTAACAAACTCTGAAAAATCATTGCATTAACCTCTACCTACTTGTCCTAAGCCCTTGTGAGTCTTTCTTGAGCCTCACCAACCTATATTTCTCTGATTTTAAACTTATGATATATTCCCTCAAATTCCTCAATGTATCTGCTATACCAATAGAATGCTATCCTCCCTATAACCTAACTGATATGTAGGGAAAGTCACGAGAATTGTAGGCTACCACTTTTTTTGTCATAATTTATTTTCTTCTTCCTACAAGTAGGCCATGTAAGATAAACTAAATAGATACCAAAATCAAAACCATACCTCATTGATGTTCAGGGGAGGCTTATCCCTTCTGCAGGATCATTCCACCTTAGTGTGATACATGTATTATCATAATCGTATCAATATAAAAACATCATTCATGAACATAACAACTATACACCATGACCCCATGCATGACAACCATAACCATGAAAACATCAGAATTTACCCAAACAAAGCATAACCCACTCTGATATCACCCTATAACCTGCCTCCTACCACATTTACCCACTTTCAGTAGTTTTCCTGGGGTAAACATGGGCTGAGGGTCACTATGATAAACTCAACCTCCTATATGACCTTAAGGAAATGGATTTGACAACTTAAGACCTTACTGATTTCCATCAGGTGCTACAAGACCTCTAGGAGAAACCCAACCCCTCTAGGCGTCCCACACCTGGGATAACTCTATTTTTCACTGACCTAGAGCTCTAGCTCCTCCCTTTCCAAGGAATGCAAGCGATTGTGGCCCTCAAGTCGCACTGATAAGCCTACCTCCATGTGACCGTGGACTTTTTTAATCACTTCTATGCCCAACCCTAGATTCTAATCCATTTTTTTTCGGGCTAGGACTCAGGACTCTACCCAGAACTCATTCCTCTACCCATAACTCAAAGAAACTTCCATAAATGATAAATGACATAAAAACAAATATTATGAACCAAAACTTGAACTGGGACTTGACCTAACCTCTCCCAACTGGGATTGACATTTCGTCAAGCACATGGTGAACATGCAACCTACATGTCATGAATGAAAATATGAGCATAATGATTTGAAAAATTATCTAAGGATAAACAAGAAGGAACAATCTCTTCTCACAATAGTTGTCATAACACCAATTAGGTCTTGCATTCATTATCCAGAAATTCATTAATAGAAATGTGTTAAGAGCCATAATTATATCTATCAATTAACCATGCTTATAACCAACATATAACTAGATCAATAACAATGAGAGAACAACTATTAAATCCACATAATAATAAGTACGTTTACTAATCAAAATCGAGACGAACTTAGGTCTTATTAACCATATGAAAAATCCAACCAAATTAGGGACTTCCACATACCACCAAACCGTAGATTGGGCTTAAGAAAATATTTCTTTCAACCAATCACCTATTCCAAGCATGAATTTTGTATCTCATGGGATAAACCAATCCATAAACAACCAAGGGAATTCGGAGGTTAAACCACCTCCACCCTCACTATATTGTGATCTCACCTAAACCAGTCCCGAGATCACAAAACCAAAACGAGCTTGGATGCCTTGGAATTCCTTCACCATCCCTTGAGGAATTTTCCTATCTCCACCTAATTATTGAGGACTCCTAGAGAAAACCATCTCCACCCCAACCCTTGGGATTTTCCTGAGACCACCTCACCCGGATCCAAAACCTTATGGCAATCAAAATCTCAACTAAGAAAGAATCCCATCCCACCATGGTTATCCATAGATGGAAAGGCAAGGCTAAAACCCACTGTTAAAACCTGGAAAAATCCATGCCACCGACAACAAATAAACCAAATATACACATGGATATACCATGCATGCCAAAACTAGCTAGGAAATCATACATGCAATATGTTACCTACAAGAATTCCCCTTGAAGCTTCCTGATCCAACCTTTCTTTAGTTGATCCTTTATTTCCTTTTATTTCCTTGTCCTTCCTTTGCTTTCCTTTGATTTCCTTGTCCTTTCTTTGATTTTCTTGTCCTTCCTTTTTTTTCTTTCTTTCCTTCTCTTCTTGGTTCTCTTCTCCTCTCTAACACTAAATACAAAACTAGAAAAACAAAAGGCTACCAACTGATGCTCTTATGTCTTTTTATTATTGATGCCTCTAATTTAATCATTTTCCCTCTATTTTCCTTCAATTTCCTTCTCACATGTAACTTGTGACCATTCACCTCCCTTTTCTCCTATTTTCCTTTATTTTCATAAATAAAATGCCAATTAATGCCTCTTTTATTTTTCAAATCCCTTTCCAAGGACTTTTCCAATTTCCCCTTAGCGAGAAACACACCAAGTGATGCCCACTAGGATATTTTTCCCAACATCTAGCTTGGAATAAGTGTCCCTTGACCTTGATCTTATTTTTCCTTTATTAACTTTTATTACCTAAACTTTTAACCCAGGTTTGTTACACAAACACTCTAGAGCCCTAGAAAACTTGGGTAGAGATCGATCTGGTGATGGTTAGTGATGTATTACCATGAGGTGGAATCATTGGTTGAGGGTTGAGGTGGTTTGGCCTCTCGAAGTCTTGGTTTGGTTTTGTTTCATTTGTTTCATGAGATCCCACATTCTTGCTTAGAATATGGAGTGGGGTTGATTGGAATAAAAAGAGATTTGGTTCAACCCAATCTATGGTCGAGTCGTATGTGGAAATCCTTGACTTGGTTGGATTTGCATATGTTAATAAGATATCCTTTTCCTTTTGTATTTCATGAGTAAATGTTCTTACCATTATATGGATTTAATGGTTGTTTCCTCATTGATATATCTTTGGTTATTTGTTGGTTATAAGCATGTTTTATGACAGTCATGATGTATGGATATCATCATGTTTTGGTTAGTATATGAAATGTTAATGAATAAATGACCTAATAGATAAAAATGTAGCTAATATGAGGAGGTATCAATCCTCTTTGACAATTCTCATATACGTATGAAATCCCTATGCTCATAACTGTTGTTATGAATTGTAGATTTCATGTTGATTATTTGTTTTAAGAAATTCCCGTCATGGGTAGTAGAGGTCAGATCAATTCCTTGTTCAATTATTTGCATTAGTAACCTTGTTCCAATCTTATTTATCATTTCTAGAAGTTTCATGAAGTTCTAAGTTGTGGCATGAGTCTTGGCCCCGGAAAAGGTGCCATAGAATCTCGGGTCACTGGCACTAAAATTCCTAAAAAATGACACAATCACATGGATGCCTTGTTATGGGAGTGACTGGAGGGTTCAAGTCGCATGCATTCCTTTTCATGGGAGTGACTAGGGCTCTAGGTCTGTGAAAAAGAAATTTCTCTCAAAGGTTAGACACCTGAAGATGTTGGTTGACTCCTGAAGGGTTTTTTGCTTCTGAGGAAGGTCATATTGGTCTTGTCATGTTGATTCCCCTTCCTTAACTGTACATGGGGATTTGAATCTTATCATAGTAACTCTTTGTCACATGTTTACCCTAGTGGATTGGTTAGTTTGGGTAAATGTGGGAGGAGGGTGGTTGAGAGTGGTATCAGAGCATGGTTATATTCTCTTTGGGTTATGTATGGTCTACAATCACCTTGGATGAATATATTGTCATGTGAACATGTCAGTTGCATATGTTTCCTTATGCTTGTGGTGTATGTGCTAATTCTGTATGTATGGTGGTTGTCATGGTTGACGTTGTGATGTCATGTAGAAGTCGATAGTGTTGTTGTCGGAATGTGTTCGTCATGAATACATGTCAGTGTTTATATGTATTGTGTATGCATGTGTGTTGTACATATGTTGTTATGCATGCATTGTGTCTAGTTGGTGTGTAGTTGTGGAATCATTTGTGGTAGCTCGTATGATGATTGAGAGGATGTCTATAAAATGTGATGATTATGATGTATTGTGCTAATGTGGTTGATCTTGCAGATGATATATCCTCCCCTAAACTAAGCTAAAGTACATTGGTTTGTTTATTATTTGGTTTAGATGACATGATATACCTTGCAGAAAGAGAAGATCAAAGATAACTAGCAAGATGGTACGCTACAACTTACAAGATTCTCCCTATAGATCAGATGAGCACATGGTGAGGGATACTCTCCTGACATAGAATACGCCCTGAGAAGTTTTAAGGAATAAATAAGGAGTTGCAAAGAATATAATGACCAAATCATTCAATCACAAGAGAGACTTGCTAGGGAACAGGAGAAACTAGTAGAAGTCATCTCAGTGATTCTTCAGAGCTTGTCAAAATTTGAGTGACAAGGACCACTTAGAATCTGTCATGGATAGGACTAATGGAGCATATGGTAGTGGGTCACATGGTGGGAATAGGTTGGATAGAGATGACACAGTCAGAGATGGAAGATTATTGGACACACTTGATAGATGAGGAAGTGGATATGGGCTTTACTCCAGTTCTAGTTTAGACAGGTATCATGGTCATCATCGCTATCATCCTTATAAGAGGAGTGATAGGGGATATTTTCTGGATGAGTTCAAGAAAAAAAATCCAACTACATTTGATGGGGAAATGAAGAAGTCACAATATGCAAAAGCGTGGTTGCTTGGGATGAATAAGTTCATCAGATTACATGATTACTCAGAGAACATGAAAGCTAGGATAGTGACTTTGTTAAAATTTGAAACTAAGGCCAAACTCCATGTGGGTAATATTGTTTATGGCAGCTGATATTTTTCTTGGATGCCTCTCATCGAGAGGTGTAGGATTGATCTAAAGATCATCCGATTCCAATAAGTATTTATGAAGATATGAATTTATTTTGACTATGGACAAATTGTCAAGTTGGCCAGCAACTTATGTAGGCTCAGAAGCCCAACAGTCATGTCTATTCAACCTCTACGTTTTAGTATAAATAGAAGAGGACTTGAAGCCATTTGTCACACACACACTCACTCTTGTGATCTCACTTCATCCTGTTTTGGGTTTGATGAAGATGAGAGCTAAAGGGAGTGCACTAGGGCATACATTGCCCTAGATAACATGCCCTAGATCTGAATGCAATCATGGGAGAATAAGCTCTATGTTGCTAAAAAATCTGGAAAAGTTGGAAAATTTAGAAAAGCTGGAACTGCCGAAAAAGTCGGAACTGCCGGAAAAGCTGGAAAATCCAGAAAAGTTGGAACTGCCAAAAAAGTCGGAACTACTGGAAAAGCTAGAAAAGCCAAAAAATCCGGCACTACTCAAAAAGTCGAAACTGCTGGAAAAGTCGGAACTACTGGAACTACCAGAAAATCCAGAAAAGGAAGAACTACCAGAACTGCTAGAAAAGCCAGAAAAGCTAGAAAAGTCAAAAATGTTGGAAAAGCCAGAAATGCCAGAAAAGCTGGAATTGCTAGAAAAGCCAAAAAAGCCAGAATTGCCGGAAAAATCGGAACTGCTGGAAAAGCTAAAACTGTCAGAAAATCCAGAACTGCTAGAAAGCCAGAACTACCAGAAAATCTGGAACTACCGGGAACAACTGAAACTACCAGGAACAATTGGAACTACTGGGAATAGCCGGAACTGCCAAAACTGCCGAGAACTACCAAAACAGCCAGAGCATCTGCCTCTGAAGCAGAGCGACATGCAAGGGACAACTAACTAACATTGAGATAGTTGTATGGTACTTAGCACCAAATACACCAAGCATGCAATGTTACAGCTAGCATGCAAGGGACAACTAACATGAAACAACAAGCATACTAAAAACAACAAGCATGCTAGGGACAATAAGCAAGCAAGGGACAACAAGCAAGCAAGGTGCAGTTGGTGCAGCTAACACATAGGTCAGGATGGAAACATGGTGCGGCAATGGCACATAATGCAGTACAGTGATCGGTACAATCATGATTAATGAATCCTGATGAGATGCAACATAGTGATGATGGGTGCAACATGGTGCAGCACGGTGAGGTGCAACATGATGACGAAATGAAACACAATGATATGTAAAGGAATCACCTTGGAGAATTAGTTGAAGCATCATGTCTTCAACTAATCTCATGTAGCATCTTCTTAGAGATGATCTATGCTCTTATCTAGATAAGTCAAAGTGTTGACTTCTGTTGTAAATGTACTATCTCTCTCTCTCTCTCTCTCTCTCTGTTGAACTATTGAAGAACATATAAGAAGAATTGATCAAGGGTTTCCCCACATTGGGGTTTGTCCCTGGCTAGTGCCACATCTTGTGTCCTCTTGTCTTGGCTTTTCTTCTGTGATTTATATTTATGTTCTATCTGCAATTTACTTTAATGCTGATGTGATTGCTAATTTGGAAACGATATTGAGCTAACTGTGAAAATTGAAATAAATTGCTCTACCATAGAACATACCTAAAACTAACATGGTATCAGAATTGAGGTGAAGAAAATTCCCAAGCAAGAGAGAAAGAGTAATCACTGAAGACATTTGGGAAAGGACAAAAGGATCGGTGGATTCCTCATCCCTCTTCGAATTCGCCGAGGGTGAAGTCGAAGCAGAGAATATTATCAGAATGGCACAGCAAAAGTTTCTGATGGCCTACCTAAAGATCACTTCATTGGGAAGTTCAGATCTAAGGGTGGAAGGAAAGGAGGATGCCTTGGTTGCAATAAGTTCGGCCATTATGCTAAGGAGTGTCTGAATGGTAGAAACACATCTCTTGATAAATATAACAATCATTCCAGGGACATCTTCAATGATCAAAGGAATGACAGGTAATGCAGTTCATCAAGGAAATGGTCGAATCTTCAAAGAAAGCAAGGGACCCTAGGTATGAAGAATCAAATGTTGTTTCTAATAAGATAAAGAAGTGTTATCTTTTATTGGCCCTTTCCTTCAGATTCTTTGGGAATCTAACTTATTGATTGTAGTGCTTCAAGGCACTTCATCGAATAGATGGGTGCACTCTCTAATTTGGTAGAGAAGGAAACAATCGTGGGATTATGAACTGATGCCACCTATCCCAAAAAGGGTGTAGGGAATGTTACTCCTCAAGTGAATGAGGGTAAGTCAATTCATTTACAGAATCTCTTTTATGTACCTGATCGCAAGAAGAACCTGGTGTCCATTTCAGCAATGGAAGTCAAAGGTTTCAGGGTGGAACTCATCCATGGAAAGGTACGTGTTTGGAAATAGAATTTTCAAAGATGTTTTTGAGTTAAAGGTTGTATCAATTTGTAGGAAGTCCACGAGGGACCATGTCCACCGACACATAACACCGAAGTTGTGTGAGTCAAATGATGACAGGGATGCCTGAATTCAAAAAGAGCATGAAAGTACATGTCTGAGATGTACCAAAGGAAAATCTTACAAGGGGACCATTCCCATCATGTAGCAAGTCCACATGTTTGGAACAACCTGAGGAGTTTGAGATTCATGATCGGGAATCTCATGTATACAGGTGGAAGAAAACCCTCTATGGCTTGAAGAAAAACTCCCTAGGCATAGTATGAGAGGATTGATAGCTGTTAGATGAAGTTGAGATTCACTAGGAGTGAAACCGATCCAAACCATTACCTGAAGGTTGTGGATGATAGACCTCTCATACTGTCACCTTATGAGGACGACCTATTTCTGACAGGTGCAGACTGTCTCATTTGCAGAAGTAAGAGGGAGTTGGATTCTGAATGTGGAATGATAAACTGCAAGCTTGTGACTACCTCGAGGATATTAACTTTTAGAAGTTATATGGTAGTGATGTCAGACCAGATTTGGGAAATGCCTCTAAGTTTCATAAACTCATTCGCATTGATGTTCTTGGTGAACTTCCGTCCAGACATGTTTTGCAGTTAGCATGGTGAGCTCATATTTGATTGAGCCTCACTGGATTGTTGCCAACAATCTTTTGAGATATCTTCAGGGTAGAATCTCTCATGGATTGAGATACACCGCCAGAAATATGAAACTGCATGATTATTCGAATTCTAAGTGGGTAGGAAGTGTGGAGGATCACTAGAGCACTTCTCACTGCTGGTTCTCTTTGGATTATACTTCGATATCATGGAAGAGCAGGAAGCAGAAATCAGTTGCTATAAGCACCGTCGAGACTGAATACATAGCTATGAGTATGATCTCGTATGAAGCTGCATGGTTGTAGAAGCTCTTAAGTGAGTTGTTTATACACATAATGAATACCACTATGATTCTCTGTGACAACGAGAGGTGGGATTCGATTATTGAGGAATCCCGCATTCGATGATTTCTCCAGTAGATAGACATCAGATACTGCCATATATGGGATATGATAAGTCAATAAGCGAGGAGGCTCCATCACATTGAGACTGATGTACAGGTTGCAGACATTTTTTGTCAAAGCCCCGGGGAAAGGTCAAATATATAACTTTCCAAAACGACTTGGAGTCATTGAGAGACCTTCTTATAAGGGTCCTGCATGTTGCATGCATTGAACTCTGGGAGTTATGGGGGGCTTGGGGTACATACTGGAGCAACATACAACCACAGGGAAACTCACCCTCCCCTGGTGGTGTGCTATGGAATAGGATGATTCATTCTCCATGGCGACTATGGAACAAGATGATTCATTCTCCTATGGGCCAGGGTGATTCATTCTCCGTGGAAATTGTAGAACAGGATGATTGATTCTCCTGTGGGCTAGGATGATTTGTTCTCCATGGTGACTGTGGAACATGATGAATCGTTCTCCTGTGGGCTAGGATGATTCGTTCTCCTTGGCGACTGTGGAACAGGATGATTCGTTCTCTGTGGCGGCTATGGAATAGGATTATTAGTTCTCTTGTGGGCTGGGATGATTCATTCTCCATGGCAACTGTGGAAAAGGATGATTCGTTCTCATGTGGGCCAAGATGATTCGTTCTCCATGGTGACTGTGGGCTAGGATGATTCGTTCTCCATGGAATCCACTGACAGGATGACTCATTCTCCTATGGACAGGATGATTCACTCTCCTGTGGATAGGATGATTCGTTCTCATTTCGAGGCATCCTACCCATGCAATCTAAGACTTATGGGAAGTACCTCTCATCTGATCAATGAGCAAGGAAACAAGGATAGGGACCATAATAATTCTATCAATGGATGCATCATTGTATCTACCATACTCCCTATGCTAGGATGACCTACATTGATCTAGGATCAATGAAAGTGATTTGGGATTAGTACAAGTGGTTTGAGACACTATCTTGTGATATTGATATGGGATCAGTACAAGTGGTTTGAGACACTCTCTTGTGATATTGATCTGGGATCAATAAAACTAACTTTGCATCAGTAAGAGTGATGTGACACACTCCCTTCAGATGAAACTGACTTCAGGTTAGTAGAGAATGGTATGAGACATTCTCAATCAATTCTTCTTCTTGATGGTTCAGTAGAGTAAAGCAGAGCAGAGCAAAGTAGAGCTCAGCATATCAGAGTAGAGAAGAGCAGTACAAGGCACTGATGGCAGAGATAGTACAATCAGACATATGGATCACCGGATGGAGT
This sequence comes from Pinus taeda, assembly GCA_000404065.3. Taxonomy (NCBI): domain Eukaryota; kingdom Viridiplantae; phylum Streptophyta; class Pinopsida; order Pinales; family Pinaceae; genus Pinus; species Pinus taeda. Next base: position 290,295 of record APFE031678202.1, on the reverse strand, counting down.
TCTCCCTAGTTGATAGGGAGTGTTAAAATTGGAAATTAGGGCTAAACTCCATGTGAGACATCTTATTTATGGCAGCTAATATTTTCTTGGATCCCTCTCATCGAGAGGTGTAGGATTGATCTAAAGAGAATCTGATTACGATAAGTATTTATGAAGATATGAATTTATTTTGATTATTGACAAATTGTCACGTCGGCCAACAACTTATGTAGGCTCAGAAGCCCAACAATCATGTCTATTCAACCTCTACATTTTAGTATAAATAGAAGAGGACTTGAAGCCATTTGTCACACAAAAACTCTCTTGTGATCTCACTTCATCCTGTTTTGGGTTTGATGAAAATGAGAGCTAGAGGGAGTGCCCTAGGGTATACGCTTCCCTAGATAACATGCCCTAGATCTAAATGCAGTCATGGGAGAATAAGATCTACATTGAGCAAAAAGCTAGAAAGGCCGGAAAAGCCTGAACTGTTGGAAAAGCTGGAACTGACAAAAAAGTTGGAACTGCCGGAAAAGTCGGAAAATCCGGAAAAGTTGGAACTGCCAGAAAAGTCAGAATTGCCGGAAAAGCCAGAAAAGCCAGAACCGCTGAAAAAGCCTGAATTGCCAGAAAATTCAAAACTATCGAAACTGCCAGAAAAGCCAGAAAAGATGGAACTGTCGGAACTGCCGAAAAAGATAGAACTTCCGGAAAAGCCGGAAAATGTGGAACTGCTGGAAAAGTCGGAAAAGCTGGAAATGTTGGAAAAACCGAAAATGCTGGAAAAGCTAGAACTGCCAGAAAATCAAAGAAATCTAGAACTGCCGAAAAAACCAAAACTACCGAAAAAACCAAAACTGTTGGAAAAGCCAAAATTTTCGGGACTACTGGAACTACCAGGAACAACCGAAACTACCAGGAATAACTGGAACTGCTAGGAACAACTAGAACTACCAGAACTACCAGGAACTGCTGAAATAATTGGAGCATCTATCTCCGAAGGAGAGTAGCATGCAAGGGACAACTAACTAACGTTGGGATAGTTGTATGGTACTTAGCAGCAAATACACCAAGCATACAATGTTACAACTAGCATGTAAGGGACAACTAACATGCAACAACAAGCATGCTAAGGACAACAAGCATGCTAGGGACAACAAGAAAGCAAGGGATAACAAGTAAGCAAGGTGCAGCCAATGCATAGGTCAAAATGGCAACATGGTGCAAAAATGACACATAATGTAGTAAAGTGATGGGTATAGTCATGATTAATGAAGCGTGATGAGATGCAGCATAGTGATGATGGGTGCAACATGATGCAACGCAGTGAGGTGCAGCACAATGATGAAATGCAGCAAAACAATAGGTAAAGGAGTCACCTTGGGAAATTAGCTGAAGCAACATGTCTTCAACTGATCTCATGTATCATCTTCTTAGGGATGATCTATGCTCTTATCTAGATAAGTCAAAGTGTTGAATTCTGTTGTAAATGTACTATCTCTATCTCTCTTTGCTGAACTATTGAAGAACATATAAGAAGAATTGATCAAGGGTTTCCCCACATTGGGGTTTGTCCCTAGCACCACATCTTGTGTCCTCTTGTCTTGGCTTGTCTTCTGCGATTTATATTTATGTTCTATCTGCAACTTACTTTAATGCTGATGTGATTGCTAATCTGGAAAATATATTGAGCTAACTGTGAAAATTGAAATAAATTGCTCTAGCATAGAACATACCTAAAATTGACAGACTTTCATTATTAAATGTAAATCATGCATTTGGTGGGCATATATAAATAATGTTAGGGGAATTCGGGAAGAGGAGTTGACTTGGAGTTAGTTCAAGAGACTTTTCAAGAAGAAGTATCTATCAGAGAGATACTATGATGACAGGGAAAAATAATTATATGAGCTGAAAATGGGATCTGACTAATGAGGAGTACACTAGTAGATTTTTGGAGTTATTGAGATATGTGCCTTACCTCAAGGAGGAGAAGGCCAAGATTCATAGATTTATCTGTGGGTTTCTGATAGAATTAAAGGATAGGATTGATTTCGATGAGCCTAGATCATTAGAGGAATCCATGAGAAAGCTAAAGCATTGTTATGAGCAATCAAAGTGCAGAACTAAAATTATGCAGGATTGGAAAGGTAATAAGAAGAATAAAGGAAAATGGGATAAGAAGAAAACAAGACCTCAGAACATAGGTAACAACGAGAATGTAGCACCTCCTAATAATTTCAATGAATTTGATAAAGGACAAGGATTTCAGTGTAAGGAGCAGAAAAAGGGTGATGGTAGGAAGTGCTTGTAATGTTGGAATTGTGGAGGAGAGCATTAAACAAGATATTTTCCACAACATCAGGGTGGTAGACCGCAAATCTATAGTGCTCAGGAGGCATAAACAATGGGTCATGTTGGACAAGTATTCCTCAGATCTATGCAACACTAGATAATAGGAAGGTAGATCACCAGACGTCTATTATCGAGCTGGACAGTAAGATTTGTGATCAATTTGTTTCTATTTTTATTGAGCCTGGATCTAATTATAGCTATGTTAGTCCTGACTTAGTGGATAAGTGTGATTTGAATAAAGAATTGCATGAAGAATATTGGTTAGTGTAGTTGGATATATGTACAAAGAATAGAGTTCATCATTGGGTAAGAGCTTATACATTTGAGTTGAATGGTATGCCTACCTCAACACATTTGAATGTACTACCATTGGGATCATATAGTATGATTTTTGGCATGGACTGGTTATATCTTCAGAGGACCAAAGTGGATCGTTATGACAAATCCATTGAGTACTTGGATGAAAATGGGGAACAAAGAATCTCGTAGGGTAAGAAGATGGAAACATCAGTTAGAATGGTGTAAGTTATGCAAACGAAGAGTAGTCGCAAGAAAGGGTGTGTGTTATTCATAGTGCATATTTACAGTGATAAAGGTAAGGAAGCTGAGGATGTAGATGCCTTGAGAAGGTATTCAGTTTTATAATAGTTTTAGGATGTGTTCCTTGCAAAGATTTCAGATTTTCGGCCTCACAAGGAAGTGGACTTTTCTATTGAGTTAGTACTAGGGGAAAACCAAAATCAAAGACACCATACAGGATGGGCACACCAGATTTAGTGCAATTGAAATTAAATTTGAAGGAAATGCTTGACAAGGGATACATTAGGCCAAGTGTATCGCCTTGGGGTGCACTAGTGTTGGTTGTCAAGAAGACGAACAATACTCTCAGGTTATGGATTGATTACAGATAGTTGAACAAGTGACCATCAAGAACAAGTATATGTTTCCGAGGATTAATGACTTAGTTGAAGGTAGCAACAATGTTCTTGAAGATTGATTTGAGATCAAGATACCATGAGGTATGCATTAAGGAAGAGGACATCTACAAGATTTATTTCTGGACCAGGTATGGGAATTATGAGTTTGTTGTAGTTCCATTTGGTTTGACTAATGCTCCAACTACTTTTGTGTGCTTTATGAATAGTGTATTGCATCCATATCTAGATAAGGTTTTTATTTTATTCATTGATGATATATTGGTATATTCTAAGAATGAGTAAGAACATGGCAAACATTTACCATCAGCATTGAGATTTCTAAGAGAGCATCAGTCGTATGCTAAGCTTAGTAAATGTAGTTTCCTTCAAATAGAGGTACATTGCTCAGGACATGTGGTTTCCAAGGAAGGCATAGCAATGGATCCAAAAAAGATAAAAGCTATCATGGAATGGGTAGCTCCTATAAATGTAGATGAGGTAAGATCATTCATGGGGTTAGTAGGTTATTATAGGAGGTTCACTAGGAACTTCTCTCAGATTTTCTATCCTATTACATTATTGCAGAGGAAAAGTATGAAACTTGAATGGACAATGGAATGTGCAGCCAATTTTGACCAGTTGAAGGAGTTGTTGACAAAGGCTCTAGTTTTAAAGATTGCAGATCTAGACAAAAAGTTTGTGGTATGTACAGATGCTCACAAGAGAGGACTTGGTGGAGTCTTGATGCAGGAAGGACATGTAGTAAGCTATGAATCAAGAAAAATAATTGACCACAAGCATAATTATCCAACAAATGATTTGGAGTTTGTAACAATCATCCATGATTTGAAGATGTGGAGACACTATCTTCTTGGTAGGTGGTTCATCTTGATGAGTGATCATAATGGATTGAGGTATCTATTTGACAAACCAAATTTCAATGTCAGGAAATCTAGATCGTTGACCACAATTAGTGAGTTCGATTTTGAGATCAAGTACACTAAAGGTAAAGAGAATAGGGTTATGAATGCTCTTATTAGGAGGATACAAGTAAACCATATGGAAACTATGAGCTCATATGGGACAGATTTATAGGATCATATCTTGTAGGAAAGACAACAGGATGACACTTACAGGGAGCTTATACAAAAGTTACAACAAGGTACAAGTGATGTGGATTATCATCTCACGGAAGATGGTTTGGTCAGATTTAGGGGCAGGATATATGTACCAAACAAAAATGAGCTCAAGAAGCTTATCTTGAGGGAATTTCATGCTAAGCCATATTCAGGTTACACGGGATATTAGAAGAAATTGATAGTGGTGAATAAGTTATACTATTAATTTGAAGAAAGAAGTGGTAGAGTTTTTGGCTAGATGCTTAGATTTTCAACAAGTAGAAGCAGAATGTAAGCATCCAGGTGTATTACTACAACTAATTATGATTCCAAAGTAGAAATGGGACGTCATTTCCATGGATTTGATTATAGGTTTTTCAAGGACATTTGGAAAACATGATTCCATCATGGTTGTGGTGGACAGATTAACAAAAGTGGTGCACTTCATTCCAGTAAAGTTTACTTATTCAACTAATGATGTAGCACGGCTATTCATTAGGGACATAGTGAGGTTGCATGGTGTATCGAAGAATATTGTGTCAGACATGGATGCTAAGTTCACTTCTAGATTTTGGAAAGAGTTATTTGTAGGTTTTCATATAGAGTTAGCCTTCAGTACAACCTATCATCTGCAGGTAGATGGATAGATAGAGAGGGTCACCTAGATATTGGAGGACATGTTGAGGATGCATGTGATGCACTGGGAATGGAGGTGGGAAGAGTATCTTCCACTGGTTGAGTTTTTTTACAACGATGTGTATTAGGAGTCACTAAGGATCAGTTCATTCAAGGCACTATATGGGGGGAGTTGTAATACTTCCATTAGTTGGGGTGATCCAGTTAAGAGGGTGTTGATAGGACAAGACATTTGGAAGAGATGGAACAAAAAATGCATGTAATCAAGAAGAATATGAAGGAAGCATAGGAAAAACAGAAAATTTATGCAGATCATAATAGGATTTTTAAGGAGTTTTAGGTTGGGGAACATGTGTACCTGTGCACCAAGCCCAAGAAGAGTTCCTTAAGGATTGGATCATGTGCCAAGCTAGCACCTCGGTTTTATGGGTCTTTCAAGATTCTTGAAAGGATTAGAAAAGTAGCCTACCGACTTGCACTGGATATAATAGTGAAAGTCCGTGATATTTTCTATTTGGCATTGCATAAGAAGTATGTTAAATATTTTGATCATGTGATTGACTAGTTTGTATTGGAGGTGGAACCAAAAGGAGAATTCCATCTGGAACCTCAGTGAATTTTGCGGAGAAATATGCTGATGCTCTGTAACCAAGGAATCGATCAGGTTAAAGTGCAATGGAAGCCGTGCAATGGAAGCACTTTGGGCCCAGTGAAGCTACATGGGAGATGGATTATGAGATACGGGTTAAATATCCTTCCCTATTCACTGGTTAAGTGAATGTTTTTGGCATATTTTTGGTGTGATGTTTTGGTATATGTATATGGATGTAAATACACCAATGAACTGTGTTATAAAGACCCAATAACTGGTATGACTATCATGTCATTATGATTGTCATGTTGGTTATGTTGGTTTTCTTCTCAACAGGTTGATCATTATAAATACTGCAATGAATTATGTTATAAAGCTCCATGGGCGGTATGCTTTCCTTTTCAGCATTCTTGTTGGTTATATGTGTCATTGAACACCAAAAACAATGTTCCCCAAAGGAGGAGGGTTTTGTAACAACTCTGGTTAAAAATCCATGTCATAAAGTTAATAATGGAAAAATAATAACCAAGGTCATGGTACACATATTCCAAGATAATTTTTGGGCCAAAAAACCATATTGATGGGTATCACTTGTGATTAATTAGTGGCTATGGAAATTGGCAAAGACAATGGAAAAGTTTTTCGAAAGGCATGAGGCATTTATTTGCACTTTATTTATGAAATTAATCGAAAACAGAAGAAAATGGAGGTGAAAGATCATAGGTTGCATGTGAGAAGGAAAATGAAGGGAAAATAATGGAAAATGAAGAAAATAGAGGCCTTATTAATAAAAAAAGCTTGTGAGGATAAATTTGTAGCTTTTCAAAAATTCTATTTTGGAGCTCTCACTTTCTACCCTCTCTCTCTCTCACAAAGTCTTGGACACTTAGATTTTTCTTGGAGGACCCTTGAAGGAGTGTGGCATCGTTGTCTAGGCAAATACTCTCTATGGACATAGATGATTCCTCTAGCCCAATGAATGGGACTAGCAACCTATGTGACAATCTATAAAGAAACTTTCCTAAATTATAATGGAAATGAGAGAAGAGGAAGATGGCATACCTCGTTCTGATGCTAGAACGTACTCCTTTGTTGAAGACCATGAATCACTTGCCCCTCATGCTCAGCTCTACTGCTTACAACATTTGGATACCTGCAGAAGGGATCAATTACACAACAAAGCATACAGGTACAAACAACATAATCGAAAGTATTCCACTTAACATATCAAGGAGAATTAAGATAAATGATGCATTAATACATACACTTACGGAAAGTGAACCAACAGTTGTATATATTAATAAAAAAAAGGAGGAAGCATACAACCAAGCATTGAAGTCAATAAGCTCTCCTTGAGTGAATGTCCAAGTCCATGCTCAAGCTCTCCAAGAGATCCTTCTCCAATCCAAATTAGTAGCATGTAGGCACTATCTCAGCATAGGGTTGAAAATAGACAAAGACCAACCATTTGGGAATGGGAGAGGATGAATATATAGGTAGGGAAAGGGATTTAGTATCTCTCCAAATATAGGAGAAGGCCCTCATCTCAAAGAGGTAGCTCATAGGGATAAGATCAAAAGGAAATATTGGGAGAATTCGACCACATCCACATCGAAAAAATTATAGCTCATCGTTCTGGAAGCCTCTAGATCATGAAGCTTCTTGTCCTCTTTGGGAAAAATTTACTTTTAGAGATCAGCATAGATATCCGAGAAAAAACCATGCTAGTAGTGCGAGGCTAGTATAGTGCAACTAGCGATCAACACTAGTTTCCACTGTCAGGGTCGCACTGGTTTGGAAATTACAATTTTAGATCTTTATTCTTCAGTGAATGCTCTAGGCATTTTTCCATCAGTGTTTAAGGGAGGATCTGAGTTGTATATAAAGTTTGGCGCATTGTATGATTTCCAAGTTTCGAGCATTTCTAGGTATGACATAGGGAAGTGCAGGAGGCATGAAAAAGTACTATGTAATAGATGCCCCCTAAAACATGAAGGTGGAACAGGGAGTGATGGCTAAGATGCTTTATGAGTTTTTGCAAGGACTAGAAAAAACACTATCAGGAGACTTACAAATCAAGGATGCATATACATATACATATTCAATGTCAAAACATGAATACAAGATATGGATGCAACCATCTCGATAGAAAGGACTATGTGAAAAGATCCATGGTATGGGCACAACCATATAAATGAAAAGGGTCATCTGTAAATCTAAGATCCTAGGCATGGACACAACCATTCGATATAGAAGGATCATCATCATAAATATAAAGTCCCATGGTATGGTCACAACCATTTGTATAGAAGAAACATGTGTACAATGATGAACAATGCATAACTCCACGTAGCCTAAGTTATATCAGACAAAACTTAGGGTCTTGCGCTCAATCCCAACCCGATCAAGCTACAAATTCTAACATATCAATGAATGTGTTGAAGTCAAACATGCTAGAAAAACACCTAATTATTGGCCAATGATGTGGACCGCTAACAGGCATGAGAGGAACCACCAATAATTACAATGGTCCTCAAGGTATGAATGTGAAAACGAATTTGATGTCGAACTCTCGTGGAATCACCTGATCAAAGATCAATAGCGAAAAATTGTCATCAGATGCTAATAACTTGGCATTAAGGCATGCAAGCTCTAAGGTATTGAAAGGGAGTTTCTAAGCATAGTTTTAAAACTCCGACTCCGACTCCGACTCCGACTCGGCCGAGCAATGACTCCGACTCCGACTCCGAAACGGTAATGACTCGGCTGGCTCATTTTCAATGACTCAGTCGTTGTAAAAAATACATTGAATATTTAGTTTTTTTATAAAAAAACATAATTTTGAAGATTTTAAACATAATTTTAAAGATTTTCATTCATGTTTCCAAACACACAGCATTATAATATAGATGGAAGACAACATATGATCAAAGCAGGCTCATGAACCAATCCATTATATCAAAATGGTACCCAATGGAGGCTAAGTCTTCTTCTTAGCAGCTAAGTCTTAAAAGATTCAAGTTTAGAACTTTACATGTGCTTATTTCCATTTGAGCACATTCTTTAATATTTCTTTCATCAGAGGAATTTTAAAGTCTTTCATCAGTAGGGTTGTTCTGTTACAGTAAAATGAGCCATCACTCTATACCTATACTCACCATGCTATTGCATTCTTCACTTATTTCATGAACACTATTGGGACAACCATATTATACTAGAAACAAGCTGTATCCGAGACTAGTTTTTCCCAAGTGTTGTTGTAAATACAACAGACAACTTAACTTCCTCTCCATTAAGTCGACCTTGCATTAAATGTGCATGCTACTCTTGACAGTATCAACCTTGAGTATCTGGTGCATAAAAAAAATCTAAATGAATAACTGATCTAATATCCAATATCCATATGACAACGGAGTACTTTTGAATAATGTATCTTGTACATAATTTCTATTGTTCAGTCTAAATACCCTCTGCAAATATCAGGAAGAGTAGATTAAAATGTTGGAGCAACCGACATTTCTTATAATGGAATAAGCATTGGAATTGCAGTAATAGTGTCTATTAAAAACAGTTGAATGGAGTGCTGTTATTGCTGTGGATATCTCCATTTCATGAACAAAATTCATCTTTTAATTTTCTCAAGTCTTACCACCAAACAAATTTAAAATCCATTTAAAATGTGTTAAATCGCTGATTTTGCATCCTGGGTACCATTCCTTTGTGACCCGACCGTTTCATAACGGACACGGTTTGTTTCGGCCGAGTTAGCAATGACTTGGCCTTCCGAACCGAATCATCAACCGTTTCATTAGAGAGGCCTCCGACCCGAATCAACCCGGTCGAGTCAATGTTGACTCGGCCGTTTTTTAAAACAATGTTTCTAAGTCATCTTCCTGGATAATGAGCTAAAGTTGACAGGAAGTGACCCATTAAAGGAGGGGCCATGATGATTAACTCATCATCAACATGAAACAAGGAATAAAGTGAAATGAATGAGGATGATCAAGATCATAGGAAAAGGTCAGAAAATGTATAGGTAAGAAACTACATATAGGACTTCTCTTGAACATATCAGTGACATGACTCCAAAGTGTGCCAGCATTTGACTCAACATAGGACCATGGGTCATGATGATGAAGTAGAATAGTCGGATGAGAGGCAAAATGGATCACCCAAACCCTGAAAGACAAGTGACTGGGTGTGGATATCCCAAACCTGACACGAGATGCAGATGAGTGTCATGTTCAAGAGTGACATGCTGCTTATACAAGAGATGTTTCACTTTCATTTTTCTGCACTATTTCTAGTCGGTACCCAAATTATTTTTATCTCAAGCTTGAAGGCGATAGGATATTCTTGTCGTATAAGTTCATTCTTCGAATGAATCCATCCTAGTAAGTTTTACAAATCCTAGGAAAGAGAAACTCGATCTCATCATGGTGACAAGTCTTTCGCCGTTTAAGTTTTTTGAACGAGTCTGGTGAAAGAATAACTCGATTCCCTTTTCATATTTTGAGAGTTTGCAAAAGAGATGAAAAAAAAAAATCCATCATGTCCCTTTTCGTAATTTGTCTCTCGAATCCAGAAAGGTAAAAAACAATATTCAACAGAACATCTTGACCATGTCAATCGAGGTGCACCTTTGTCGTAAATAGTCAATCCCAACTTGAAAAAGGGGTAAGCATATAATGAGACGACGTCAATTCATTTAATTTAACAAGTGTAAAAAGACAAGTGCTCGGTAATCTTTTCATATTTAGAGAGTCAGAAAAGAGCTTAAAGATGACTCCAGGGAGGTTCCTTTTTTGTTTATTTTTAATGAGTCCGAAAAATAGATAAGACAAAAAAATTATTGAATCAGCAAAATGTAATCACTGTAACCACCGAAAGGGACCTATATCTGCACAAAGACAATCACACTTCACTGGTATCAAGGAAAATAATAAAATATTGGTAAAAATTTATTTAAAACCTATAAATAGACTAAAAGTAAAAACATTTTTACCATTTTCACTTGGAGTAAATTGGAGAGCAAATTTTTTCCTATTTTCCTTGGTTCTTTAGGTAAGCAGCGTGGGATATCCAGGGTATCATTTTTTGCAAACCGTTAGTTGCAGGTAAGACCTATTCCTTTTTCCCTACGTTTCATTCTAATTCCATGCCATTTCTTAGATTTTTTATCAACCAAAAGGGAGGATTTCAAAATTCTAAATTGGGGGCGATCCACATAGTTTTTCCCATTGGGTTTGCACTTATCACCCCTATGCCTGAAAGGCTCTCTCACTTCTAGCACACAATTAAAAAAAATAGTCACGTTGGCTATAGGGTGGAAACATTGAAGAGAAATATGCACTCTTGAGAGAAATTTCTGAGTTTTTATCCCATGAAAAAGAATTTAATCATTGTTAATGGTTGTTTGTCAGGAAATTTCAACAACATGGTCACTGAATGGAAGGAAAGAGGCCATGAGATAGAAGATCATCAGGCTACTTAAGATCTTGAATGCATCAATTATTTGAGGAACTTTGGGCTACTGAAATTCTTTCGAACCACAGGGGCCCAAAACGAGTTGCTACATTATCTTATCAGTATATGGGATGTCGATCGGGAATTCTTCCTCACTGGAGACCAAGAATTGGAGCTATAAGTGTCAGACATTTACTTCATTACTAGATTGTCCAGAAGAGGGGAAAGGGTTCAAATCTTTGGATCTCATGTTGGAGGCGAGAGCACTCATGCCCTAATAGAAAGGCATTGCCCAGGTCTAGAGACAATAATGAGTGGGAAGGTGAAGATATTGACTGTCGAAAATATTCCCTTGAGGAAAATTCTGCACACCATTGCCCATATAGTTGGGTCACAGACTTTGCACGAGATTTAAAAATCTCAATTCCAATATGCAGTAAACTTCCTTACTCCGACAATGTTCAACTGGTGTGAGGGACTATTGGCTAACATGAAGAGGTAACTAACCAAAGGCAAGTAGGGAAACTTGAAGCAGTTTGGCTTTGGTTCAATTTTGGTCACTTTGTTTTTGGAGAGTGTGCCCCTATTTTGCTATCAGTGGGAAGAGGTGCTAGATCCGGCTCCACAAGATCCTAGGTTGGTTAGATGGATCACCTCATACCTCGTGTAGGAGGGGGTCAACAGATGCATTTTCCTCCACAATTCTTTGGTTGGTTGTGCCAAAAACTGATCGTTGTAGATGACTATGCCTATGCAAACACAGACTTCAGATGGGATCTAGATCTACCTCTACCACCAGGTGAACAGTGGACTGATGCAAGTAAAACTTGTTTTTTGGAATTTTTTTCAAGTTTTATGATTTCTTTATTAAAGTGAATTTGAGATTTTACTTGTGATAAATGTGCAAATGTGGGATCAGAAAGGCCTCCTCGCATGTCACCAATAGCATGGTGGGTAGCACATCAGATAGAGGATGCTTGTTATGGGGAAGGTTCAGATCCTATGGTGGAGATAGAGTGAAATCTGGAAGTGATCACCTAAGGGATTCAAGAATACGCAACTATATATGACATGCCACTACAACACCAGAGGCATATAGTAGGAGTGTCTATGAGACTGCATCAACTTTTAGGCCGAGTGATCAAAGCAGTCTCATGCTATCGAGAGCACCATGTGGGAAAATAGCCTTTTCTAATCGTGTTTTTTGCACTATTGTAGGCTTTGAAAACCATGTGTCTGAGAACACTTATTTTTTGAGATTTTGATATACATACACATATGGATGTTTTATCTTCTATTTATGTTTTCGTGTATCATGATGATGTGATCAGTTTTATAAGCTACACGAATGTCTATGAAGAACATAATTTGCTAATGTGTCTGTTAATGTATTCAAATTCTGTGGAATGTGTTGATATGTGATATAATTGAATTTTCTTTTGAGTAATCGAACACGTAGATACATATGCAAAATTTGTGGATTTATTACTGAATAATGATTATTTAAGTGTAACACAACAAGTTGTGAATCCAACTTAACAACTAAATTTCTAATGCCAAGAGAAACTGCTTATGATAATAGTTCAATAACTATACTATACTCGGAAACATTATTAGTTGTTCATCTTAGGAAAATACCTTGTAAATCAATCAACTCGTCATGAGGGGCATAGAGTGCCCAAGATGCAGAAGATAAGTGTCGTGTGCTACAATAAGCACCATCAGAAAAACCAACATAACGGTTTGAAGACATCTGCAAACCAAGTGGAACACAAGATAAGAAGAAGGAACATGTTTGCAAAGCAAACAATCACACCAAAAATAAAAAATGCGCACCAATGAATTCACACACTTATGTACAAAAGTAATTACACGAAATTCATGCATAATACTTTTTAAGATAAAGCCAATTGCGGGGTTGTGATAATGCATTACCTTTGTAGTCAACTAGATCATATGCACCCTTTTGCAAGACATATTTAACGATATATGGCCCATGCCACATAGGTTCGAACTTTCCAACTCCCAAATTGTCATTGGCTTGGTCATATAGCAAGATTGAGTCACCTTCAATGAAAATGCGTGGAGAAATAGTTTGATCAAAATGAGCTTTAACTCATTTTTTCTATGCCTCGATCACCATCGTAGAAATACGATGTGTCTTAGCAAGTCTCTTGAGATAAAGTAATCGTTCCTCTTCAAGTGAGGTATCGGGGAGTAGCTCAATAGCTTAATTTAACGAAGGAAATTCACACTCAATCGAGAGTGTCGCCTCTAAACCATAAACCAGCTGGAATGGAGTGAACCGAGATGTTGTCTTAGCTAATTTCCAGTAAGCCCAAAGAGTCAAGAATAGCATGAAATGCCAATCCTTTTTACATTTCCCAATGGTTCGTTGAAGCATAGTAATCAAAACTTTATTAATTTCTTCAACTTGGCCATTAGCCTGTGGGTAGTAAGGAGTCGAGCTATCATGGCGAAGACCCAACTGAGTAGTTTGCTTTTCCATCATGTACTGACGAAAATGTGATCTGTGATCAGTAACAAAGCCTTGAGGGATGCCAAAATGGGCTATGACATGGTTAAAGAGGAACTTAGCAACAATGATACTGTCAACATTTATTGTAGGCATCGCCTCAGCCCATTTAGTGAAGTAGTCGACAACGACAATGATATAGCCATGGCCCCTGGTCGAGAGAGGCTTACATGTCATGAAATCTATGCCCCATTTAGAAAATGAGCCAATAGTAATGACTGGGTGTAAGGGTGCTGGCATGGCTCATTGTTTGCAGTTATAAATTTGACATTCACAGCACTTTTGGACGGCCATAATACAATCGTTGAAGATGGAAGGCCAAAAATAACTAGCACGAAGGATACCATGAGCAGTGTTATAGCCTGACATGTGACCACCACATGCCCTAGAGTGGCAATCATTCAATAATCATTCAGCCTCTTCAAGTGTTAGAAATTTACATATAACAGAATCAATACTGACTCGGTACAACAAATCATCAATAATATGATAGGGTTGAGACTGATGCCAATTGTGTCATCGGTTGGATCCAGACAACTCGGATCAGAAGGTTTGGGTCTGAAGATAAACAGTAATATCTTTGTTCCACAAGTTCAGAGTGCTTATAGGAAATAAAGTTTCATCAGGAATCTTCTCAGTAAAATTAGTGGAGGTGTTTGCAAAAGGAAGGGTGCAGATCAATTCGGAAAAAATGAGTGATTTCTTTGATTTTGCGGCAATAAAATCCAAATCAAACTCTTGCAGGATAACAATCCATTTAGAGTATTTTCCCACAAGCAATTGATGAGTCAAAATATCATTCATTGGGTTACAATCAGAAATCACTATTAATCCCAAGAAGAAGTTCAAGCTTAGGCCCTGCTCAACATACTTCAGTGATGGAGCTACGCAATCAGAGACAAACACAATCACTATCAAAAGTGACTATCCACTATCCCCTCATCAAACAGCTCCACCATCATAGAGTGATGTGGGAGAGCCTGAACACACATCTGTTCAACTGTCACATCCTCCTGACATCACTCCTTCCAATTTTCGTTCAAGCTTGGTTGTGAATCCATTGGGTTATCACATGTATTTTGTACCTAAACCTCTGTCCTCATATTCTAATCATCCTCCAGATGACATTGTCTTGTGTTCTTCCATTCCAGACTCTACACTTGTTTTGGATGGGGATCGATCTATTAACGGAGTTTGTGTTGCACAATCAACATGCGCTGGAATTCATGAAGAGTATGACTGGGAGCTTGAACATCCACCGGCAGCAGAGGACCATCCCTATCTATCTGTACCTCCTCTGTTTTTTCCTCACATCATTGATGATCTTGCCACCCATTATTTTTCATGTGTATCTTCGTCCACGGATGCACCCATTGTTGATCATTTGTAGGAAACATTGTATGTCAGCCCATCATTGGACAATGGAGAGGACCAATCATTCATTGAAAATCCACTTGATATTTCATCTAGTTTTTCTAGAAACACAGAGGGTGAACATCCTTGTTTCTCATATACCCTTTGTGTGATTCAACAAATCATGAGGATGCTGACAAACATCCTGAATTTTCTGATCTTTGTTGTCGTGATCTCTCTACCTCATCATCTGATGACAATGTTGATTCACTCATTGTTAGTCTATTTAAGCCACTGGTCTACGATGATCCATCGGTCAATGAAGTTGAAACCCCCCAAACTGTCAAGGCACTTCAGCATGAGGAGATGATTATGTTAGGCCCTCGCTGTCCTGAGGTTGGTTTCACTTCTGAGAAGGAAATTGTTCAAACACCCAAGGCTCCTCATCACTCATTTGTATGCACTCAAGAACAATCCAACACCCAGATTTCACTTCCTCCACTCGGACTACACGACCCCATCACTGATGCATTGGAGGAATCTTACTTAGTAGGCAGACTTGCGTGACGTAAGTGGTCTACCTTCCTCACGTGTGATTGCATGTCACAGTCAAGCGTATTTGTGTGCTCAACATCTGTACGTAGTGTCACACAACATCATGGTATGTCCATGGACTGCAGGTCATGCACTTCCACTTGTTGTTGTTCTGTGGATGCTTGTAAGCTCGAAGTGTGTCTATCTTCATTGTTGAATCCTTCACATCTGTTGGTTCACATAGTCGTGTTGTTCATGAACCATGCCTTCACCAACATGGGTCAACCAATGCGTCAGTGGATGCATTTGAAGTATCACATCATGTGAGACAACCCACGCACTGTTAGCTTAAGAGTAGGAGTAGTGTTTTCTTTTTGAGTTGTTTTCTTGAATGCATGCTTGCTTCTCTCATTGTGTGTTTGTCTGCTTGGTTACTCGCTTTGATTTCATATTTTCTTCTGCTTCTTTCTTTTTTTTTAAAATTTTTTTGCTTGTTATTGTTTGTAGGTTGGTTTCGCATTGACGATGTGGGACTCTTGAAACATGTTGGGTAAAGTACAAGAGGACTTGTACAAATATCAACATTTGGTTATCTATTGTCTTCTCTCTTATGTAAGAACTTATTTCTTCAATCCATGATACATCAATGGAAAATACATATTGTTCAAATTGAACCTTGGTGAAAAAACAACGCTTGTGTGCTAACTAGTATCACCTACTCTAGCCAGATTTTTTTGGGTTGATCCTTGTGTTGAGTCCCAAACTTACATCTTCCCTACATACCTTTTTAGCCTTTTTCTCCAGTTACCTAAACCTCCAAGCTATCAAATCATTACATATTAGTTTAAAATGAGCATATAAATGGTTTCCTAACTATGTCTTGTGACTGTTGTTTGATTTAGGTTTTTTCTCAATCAGCTGCGGAATCTTGTCACTTTCCGCAGCCAGAATCAGTTTCCGCAGCCTTTTTGTTAAAGTCTATGCTACAGGTTTCTACTAAAGAACCCAACCACATGGGCAAGCTACAAATGATGTGGACATGGAACATGTCCCCTTGGTTCAGCCGAATCATCCACAGAAGCCCGCGGTCAAAGCCGGTCAAATGGTGGTCAACACTAGGAGTTTTGTTGTGGCAGGACTCTGTTTTCATCACGAGGAGGATTTTGTGGCAAGATCCTAAGATTTAGGAGGTGTGCTAACACCTAGGGACTGCCAGTGAATCAAATCCAACAAACCACCCTCCTTAGATTTACTTCCCACAGCTACCATGCTGTTAAATTTCCAATTATGGTCTTTTACGTGTCTGTTACCAGCGTAGACCTTAGGAATTAGTTATGTATTTCCTGCTATAAATAAAGCATCTTCGTATGTGTATAGGCTAGCTGATAATATGTAATCTTGACTGTTTTTACGAGCCATCGAGCTGAGACTTAGTCTTTATTTTATGACTGTATTACAATATATGAGAAGACACTGATTTTGAGTTCAAATCCGTGATTGGTTTCTGATTGGCCAAGGTTGCAGAGGGCCCCTGTACACCAAGGTCCTGTAGTTGTTGTATAGCTTTATTTTTTTCTTCATTTTACGTTGTTGATGCCATAGATGTTTGCTGTATATATTACATTGCTCATGGTATTTATGTTTTTTACTATCCATAGCTTCTTTTATGCTTTCAATTGATTTTCAACTGATAAGTGTTTTCATTTTAGGTTCTAATAGAAAGCCCAGGCAGTGCATATAGCTTTTTGATGACTAATGACATGATGGAATTATCTTGTCCTTCTGCTGATTTGTTTTCTTAGTTCTAATTCCAACACTATTTATTTCTTTAGTTTTGCTTTGATCATTTACTTTTCTGCAAGATAGATATTAGACTGTTCATATCATTCTTCAGTTACCTCCTATAGCCAGAGCAAGTCGAATGGTGAGGGATTGCAGGATGAATGTGTAATTTGATCTTAGTTTTAATTTATGCAATTTAGATATCAGATTACTCAATTTGTGTATGATTACCTCCTATAGCTAGAGCGAGTCGAATGGTGAGGGGTCAAAAATGAGTTGATGTGATATGATTTAGTTTACTTTGCTCACAATTTTTTAATTACTTTGAGTTCAGTCTTTTCTTGAGTGTTAGTGATGTCTTACATGGATTGCTTAAGCCTTTTTTTTCTCACATGGCTACATGTGAAGATTGTACGTAACATCTTGTCAAGTGGAAGTTCAAGTGTCGAAGCGTCATGAGGGTAGG
The DNA here is from genome assembly GCA_000404065.3 of Pinus taeda. NCBI lineage: Eukaryota > Viridiplantae > Streptophyta > Pinopsida > Pinales > Pinaceae > Pinus > Pinus taeda. The sequence continues at coordinate 272,561 of APFE031678202.1, read as the reverse complement.
TGAAAGTCACAAAGGGGAATGTCAAGGGTCACCACACCCTTTGCTATAAATAGAACCTCATAACTCACTGTAGGGGCTTTTAGTCAGCCAAGCTTCCAATAGGAGTATCTTAGAGAAAGCTTGGACAATATTGTAACGAGCCTTGGCTTGTCCATTGCATAGATCTAGTACATCTCTTTGGAGGACCATGTGGTTGTGGTTGTAACGTTCTGCTCTCGGAGCCAGTGGTTGGACATGGATGTATTGTATGATTGGAACTTACACTTCTTAATATAATAGAGTCATCACCTTTCATTCATATGTCATATTGTATTCCATCTATCTTGTTTACTCTAAATAATATATGTATTTGTTTGCTTACGCATGCATGTATGTACTATTCATAAGTATGTATGAATCTTACTGAAATCTGTTGATTGGTTTAAACATCACTTTGGATTGCTCACTAACATGATTTCTAGTTTGTGATGCATCTTCACTCGTGTGTTCCCTTCCAAGCCACGTACTATTACAGGTTTCCAAGGGGTGCACTCACCCCACTTTCCGTGTTCTAGAACTGTTCGTGCACCTTCCTTGACTTGTCACAGTTGTCACACCCTTGCTACCAACAATGACATCTTACTTGCCTCTGTGCAAAACTGCGGTCAAGGCAATAACGTACGACCCACTACCTAATTGGGACTTCTTACCGAGGAGATTCCCTGACATGTTTGTAGGTCCAGTACCGTCAATATATCTGGTGCTAGAAGGAGGGCCAAATGACCAGTTGTGTCCTCTCCTCCAGTTTTGAACCTCTGCACATTTATCATAATTACTATCACACTTACTCCTCCACGATTTTTTTCATATGCCGAACCTCTCAGCATCACGAGGGAGTTTGCTAATCTCTTGGTCGAATTCATGTATGATGGTGAAGGTGAAGTAGCCTGGCCTGAGTTCTTAGAAGAATTTTATGCATTCCTTGCAGATGAGTTCTATGTAGAAGAGGCCAACATGATGCTTGCATACACACTTCGCGAATCGCCACCCGGTAGTGTGCACTCACTTGAGAAATTTTGTGATCTCATTGAATCTACTTTCCATAATTTTCATCCAAAACCTCTTGACAAAAAACCATTAGAGCAATGGAAGGCTCCACAAGAATCACCTAATGATTTTTGGCAGCATTTCCTGTTTTACAGTTTCAAGGTCCGAAGATCCAAATGAAATTATAGTATCTCGTTGATAGATAAAAACATTGTCTTGTCCAATATATATATCCCAAGAAAAAGTTGAAGCTTAATCCCTACTCAACATACTTCAGTGATGGAGTTGCTCAATCAAAGACAGACATGGTTGTTGTCACAAGTGACTGTCCATCGTCCCCCAATCAAACAACTCCAATATCGCAGCGTGATGTGGGAGAGCATGAACACACATATGTTCAACTATCACATCCTTCCGACATCACTCCTTCCAATTTTCACACAAGCTTGGTTGCAAATCCATTGGGTTATCATATGCATTTTGTACCTCAGCCTCTGTCCTCATGTTCTAATCTTCCTCCATATGAAATTGTCTTGTGTTCTTCCATTTGGGACTCTACACTTATTTTGAATGAGGATCAATCTATTGATGGAGTGGGTGTTTCACAACAACATGTGCTAGCATTCATGAAGAGTATGATTGGGAGCTTGAACATCCACTAGTAGCAGAGGACCATCCCCATCTATCCATACCTCCTCTGTTTTTTCCTGACATCCTTGATGACCCTGCAATCCATGATTTTTCATGTGTATCTCCATCAACGGATGCACTCATTGTTGATCATTCACAGGACACATCATATGCCAGCCCATCATCTAAAAATGTAGAGGACCAATCATTCATTGAAAATCCACTTGAGCTTTCATTTGCTTTTTACGGAAATGCATAGGGTGAACATCCTTGCTTCTCATCTACCCCTTTATGTGATTCATCAAATCATGAGGATGCCAAAAACATCCTAAATTTTCTGATCTTGACTGTTATGATCTCTCTACCTCATCATCTGATCACAATGTTGATTCAATAGTTGTTAATCCATCTAAGCCACTGGCCTATGATGATCCATATTTCAATGAAGTCGAAACCCCCTAGACTGTCAAGGCACTTCAGTGCGAGCTAATGATTATGTCAAACCCTCACTATCCCGAGGTTGGTTTCACTTATGATCAGGAAATTGCTCAAACACCCAAGGCTCCTCATCACTCATCCGTATGCACTCAAGAACAATATAACACTTAAATTTCACTTCCTCCACTCAAACTACACGAACCCATTCATGCATTGGAGAAATCTTACTTAGCAAGCACACTTGTGCAACGTAAGTGGTCTACCTTCCTCATGTGTGCTTTCATGTCACAGTCAAGAGAATTTGTGTCCTCAAAATTTGCACGTAGTGTCACAAAACATCATGGTATGTCCATGGACTACAGATCATGCACTTCCACTCATTTTTGTTCTGTGGACACTTGTAAGATCAGAGTGTCTCTGTCTTCATTGTTGAATATTTCACATCTACTGTTTCGCACAGCCGTGTTGTTTGCAAACCATGCTTTCACCAACATGGATCAACCAATGCACCGGTGGCTGCATTGCAAGTATCACTTCACGTGAGATGACCCATGTACTGTTAGCTTAAGAGTAGGAGTATTGTTTTCTTTTTCAATAGTTTTCTCGCATGCATGTTTTCTTCCTTCTTTGGGTGTTTGTTTTCTTTCTTGTTTTTATTCTTACTCGCTTTGCTTTCTTCTACTTCTTGCTTTTCTTTTTGGTTTGTTTGCTTGTTATTTTCCATATGTTAGTTTCGCATGGACTGTGTGCGACTCTTGAAACAAGCTGGGTAAAGTATGAGAGGACTTGTACAACTATCAACATTTGGTTATCTATTGTCCGCTCTCTTATGTAAGAACTTGTAGTCTTAAATCCATGATACATCAACGGAAAATACATACTATTCGAAGTGAACCTTGGAGAAAACAAAACATTTGCATGCTAAATAGTATCACCTACTGTTATATGGGAATAGTGTCCACACAGATGCTGCTATTCCCACTAAGATGGGTGGCTATCTTAGAAACAAACAATCAATGTCTACTATTGATTCCTTTTATGAAAATAGATGAGAGGAGAACCAAGAGGGCCAACCTGAGTCTTGCGCTTGATTCCCTCTCCTTCTTGATAGATTTTTCCCGCTCGCTCTTTGTCTGCTCAACTTCAAAAGGACCTGTAGGATCACAGCAACATACTACTAGCAAGAAACAAGGATCTAAATTCATAAATAATGCAGGATCAAATGTGCATTAACCATATACAAGCATATATAAACAAATACACAAGAATATGGAAGGAAACAAGAATAGCTTTATTCAGATAAAAAGTAGCAAGAGGATTACAACCATGAGTAGCTCTGACCCAACATCATCCTCCAGCTAAGAAGCACTTCTTCACCTCAAACAAAGCAAAATCACCCAACACAGTGAATGTACACCAGAATACTAACAACACTTCTCTATAAGTTACAAAATTCCAGCCTCTGGATCTCTGTGATGAGGGATCCATATATAGATGATTACAGAGAGGTGAGTCATCTTTTTGGATCTTGATTAGTGTCTTCTCTCTGATATTTCCTACTTCCACTTGGAGAATGAAGATCTCTTACTCATCCCTGGTCGGAGACGGAGTGGCAAGTGTCAGAGGGGAAGCTGCTGGAAGATTCCATGATCTTCCACCTCACATTTTGGTCCCTGCCATTTGTCCATTCTCGAACATCACACCCTATAGAGGAGAAAAATAGTATGCATCGCACCCTATACATTGGGAAGGTGATATGCATCACACCCTCTGCATGGAACTTTCAGTATGGTCCAATTTTGACCATTTATGAGCAGTTTTTAGTGGAGAACTTATGGGAGATGATGTAATCAGTTGACCTTGTTCTTTTAGGCAGTGAAGCAACCCTTTTAGGGACTTAAGAGCCCTCAATTTATGGACATTTGTGATTGGGGTTGAAGTGCCCAAAAATGTCTATAACAGTTTCCCCATAAAGCATGAGGTCATTAATCATTTTTTATGTTGGGTGAAATGCTTTACTACGAGGATCTAAAGTTTTTCTGAGCTGGGAGGCGACCTGTAATAAGATACAATACAATACATTATTTGACAACATTTTTTCATGATCTGGCTGAGGCGGGCATTCCCATGCTTAGCTTTATAAACTCATTTTCATGTACATAGGACAAACGATCGTGTGTGTGACAGACTGATGATATGGACACATCATCCTTTGATTTGGATGATCATTTGATCGACAATGATGTACACTGGATGTTTTTATATTCCTGAATAGCAACCCGGATGGATGAAACTAGATCCAGGGTCTTCAAACTCAGCAAATCTTCACTCGGAGTACAAGTCGATCCATGTGAAAAATGTTTTAGAGTCGAACATGGAAAGACATCGTCTGATTACCAGCCAATGATGTAAGCTGTTAACAGGCATGAGAGGAATCACCAATAATGAAGATGACCCTCAAGGTACTATAGTACAATTTACATGGTGTGAAAAAGGACTTGGTGTCGAACACCACGCAAAATCTCTCGGTCGAAGGCCATTGATGTAAACCTGTCGCCGAAAGTAAGAAACTTGCCATTGAGGCATGCAAGCTTCAAAGTACTGAAAGGGTTGTTCCTAGGTCAAATTATTGGATAATGAGCTGATGTTGACAAGAAGTGACCCGTCGCAGGAGGGCCTTAATGAATCCCACATCAACGACACAGAATGAGGCAAATGATTTTGGAGGTGAAACAAACTGATGATATGGGGTTCAGGGTGGCGGTCATGAAGGAATGAAGTATGAATGTATTGCAGTGGGTGAGACTCAGGTCAATTGTTTGAATGACTTCTCTTGAACATATCGGCGACACTGACGATGGATTGGTAGCATTAACCCCAGAGATGGATGGTGTGATGGACCAATGGTGAAGACCAGTGAATGGAACAACCCAACCCAGCATGGATGCGAAAGAAAAGTGTCATGTTCAAGAGTGACTTGCTACCAATAAAGTTTCTTCTTGTTTTCTTCCCAATTTTCTCCAGTCATTGCTGACCAGTACCTTTTTGTTTTTGTCAAGCTTGAGGAGGATAACATATGCTTGTTCTATAATCTCCCCTTCAAGCGAACCTGTCGCTATATTTTAGCGAGCCTAGCGACAGTGAAACTCGTTCTCGTCCTGTTGGATGAGTTTGTCGCTATTTAGTTTTAATGAGTTTAATGACAAAGATAACTCAGTCTCTTTCAATTTTAGAGAGTCTGAAAGAAACAGAAAGAAGACTCCAAAGATTCTTTTTCATTGTATAATCCCTTAAGTCCAAAAAAGCGTAAAATAATACAAACGGGATGAATTTTCGATAGTTTTAACGAGCCGAACAAGACAAGGGATCGATCTTTTTGTGTAATAATCCCTCAGGTCCAAAAATATTAAAATCTAGAGGATGGATAGCACTTCCAATGCCTTTTAACAAGCCGGAGAGGCCAATCATTCGGCAATATTTTCATATTTTACGACTCAGGTGAAAAGAGCTTAAAGAAGACTCATTTTTGAGGAACGAGTGATAGTTTCGGGTAGCAGCTGATTCCAGGTAAGATTTGGAATTTTCCAATCACAGCAGTGTTACAAGGATGGCTAGCAGAATCACTCTTCGCAGATGTTCCTCGAAGGGGTAAACAATCATATGGGGGTGAATGATCGGCTAAAAATAGAGTGGAGATGATGGCGAGAACACAACCAAGGCTCAAAAGCTGGCGATAAGGCATTCACAATGGTTATTTACCCTGTTCATTTTTTAATGAGCTTAAACGTGGGGAGAAACACTTGCTCATGACTTATGTTTATTTTTTAATGAGCTTGAACTATGCGCTAAAACTGCTCGTGGAGAGTTTATTTTTTAACGAGCTTGAACTCTGCGACAACATTGCTCGCCAGTCGTATGATAAGAAATGTCTGATTCAAGATGCCATTTTTTATGGAGCTTGCACCTTTTTAAGCTTTTCCCCGGAGCCTCTTGTATGCATGCTAGGAATGACCAACTATGCCTCTCTACTTAACTACCAATATCACCATCAAGGCTAGGTAGGACAATTTTTCCTTTACTTTGTCGGTGCGTAGATTGCCCCTACAAAGGTGAATGGTTTCAGCCACTCACCTGACCTAGGCGGTTGAAGTTAGCAGAATCATAGAGCTAACGTTAGTTGGTCATTTCTCGCTTGCTTACAAAAGGTTTGCATGCCCCCAGGTATAGCGAAGTAGAGTTTCCAGGTTACCCTTCAATTTGTAGACAAAACATTTGTTCTATTAGGAAAGGCCTACCTTCTAATGGAGGTATCTTATCCAGTCTAATCCCATTTTCTTATACGGACGGGTATCAGACTAGTCATATATCCTTCGCCGAAACATACCCTATACCCAGAGTTTTTCTGCCGAAGCAGACCAGGGTGAATGCCCCTTGGGTTTCAGTCATATCTTCCTGAATCACTCACGCTCATCAGGCGGACGGACTGGACACCCATGAGACATTTCTTGCGTGAGAAGACCATTCAGGGATGGAATTTGACTATTTCTGATGTGTGAACCAGGGAATGACATTTGGTCTACGAGCTTGACTATTCTGCCTTCGTACGGAAAACACATTACCCTAAAGAGTGAGGAGACGATGGCTTCAATGCAATAAATATAGTCGCGTCCAAGGAGTAGATTGTAATCTAAAGGTCCTTTAACTACCATAATGTTCATGTGAACAGTTTTCCTTCTCAAAGTAATGGGCACATTCGGAAGCATCCCTAAAGGTCGACTGGTTCCCTTGTCGAAGCCTATTATATTTCTCATTTCAAGCAAAAGTGATGACGAACCAAGCTCTTTCCAAGCAGTTGAGGAAAGGATACTCACAGAAGCCCCTTCATCAATGATGGTACCAACCATGACCATTCTGTAAGCTTGTACGATAATTCTGAATGGTACATTGGCTGGCAAACGGGTTCTACCTAGTAGATTCTAGTCGAAGGAAACCACTAGGTTGCTTGGCAGTGGGACCGAGTAGACAGCCGAGTAGGACTCTGATGAACTCCTTTCTTGCGGTAAAGGAACGAGAGGACTGCCCCCAAGCTCATCGAAGTTGGTGTTGATGAAAAGAATTTGAACGATGTCGTTCTCTTTCTCTTCAGTGACGGTATCGTTCGAAGATGACCACTTTGAAGGCAATACCGGGTCAACTACCGTATCAACCCTTTGACTTTCGTCTGGTATGGATTCCGAAGGTTCATTTTCAACGATAGGTGCTTCGGCTAACCACAAGGATGGGCTAGCCATATTTTCAACCGATGGAGGGCTCGGCAAGAGTTTTTGATATCCAGGAGGAAGTCATAACGGTGAAACTGGATAATTATCTAAAACTCTTTTAGCCTCTTCAAGGAAGGGACAATGGTGGACGGCGTGATCGCCTTCACACAACTTACAAGGAAGTTTAGGATTCCTTCTCTGTACATGTGCTTCACTTTCACTGGTTGACAGTGAGCATTCAACATGATCGCCAGAGGTTGATGCTACCGAATGGTGCAAACGAGGAGACCAATCCCTTAAGATCCGAGGGATAAAGGGACAATCTCGGTGAAAGTGGTCTTCATTGCAAATGACACAAGGAGATTTATGTTTTCACTGTGCGGTGTGTGGATTTTTGCTAGATGATACTTGGTTGTTCCCTTTCAATTTTCGCTCCTTTTTCTTCTTTTCCTTTTTCTCTTTCTGCTTCTTCTTCTTCTCAGTTACTTGACTTTTAGCTTTATCGGCTTTTTCAAGCGAAGAGGAAGGAGGAGAAGGAGAATCAGATGAAGTAGAAGGTTGGGAGGCAACTCTAGTGTTGTCTAGTTGCTAGTTAGACTGTTTAGGAATTGTGGGATTCTGAACGATAGAGGTAGAGAAGAGCCAGACTGGCAAACTAATTGTCAATCCTGGAAGTGACAAAGTGGCCATATGGGGTGGACCAACATCTCCCCAAGATAGGAAGGGACTAGGATTTCCTTCACGGGGAAATCCTTGGTTGGTAGACTCCATTTTCTCAACCTGAAGATCAACGGGGGGAATTCGTGACGTTATTCCGATTAAAATAAATTTTTAGACGCTTGGACACAACTTGTTTTTTCAATTTTAAAGAGTCGAGAAAAAACAAAAGATGACTCTAGTCGCCTTCGATTTTTATTGAGCCTGAAGTGACAAGTGCTCAGAGGACCTTTTTCTTTAAGGAGTCTAAAAAGGAGAAAAATGGACTTCTCTGGAGATCTAGGCAGAGAGGATTACCAAACCAATCGTAAAACTGCAGAATACTTTTTACGGTACGATAGTCAATCTTCTCGAATGCTGTGTTCGGTGCATTACAATCGATAGGGTGGAAGACACGGCTTCCTAAGGATAAAGGATGCAGCCTATTGTGGTCTCCCAATATATACGTGACAGTACGTGGGAGCACAAGTCCGTAATGGCACTTGCCGTCTCGGAGTGGAGGAATCACTCAACCAACACTGAAAGCAACAGTTACCAGGTTTTATGACGCCATAATACGTCTCTAGCCTAGACCTCTAGATGTTGTGCGTTAAGTTCCAAAGCGTTGTTAGATTCATTGAATTTATTTTAAGTTGATCTTGCTTAACAGTTTGCCTTTCAGGTTCACCACGTGATGTATGTATAAATTCTAAAATGCAGTCTAAGATGATAAACAAATGTTTTATCTTCTTTTAGCAATGAAAATCCTAGCTACTAAACAGAAGAAAGTCAAGAATCTTTTCTTCACAGAGCACAAAGCACACACTAAAATGCACAGTCCTAAATCAAGCCAAGCATTCAAAATGCAAATGCACATGCATGTATTTGTTTTTCAGCTCTCTTAATGTGTGAATGATGTTAAGAAAGCTATGTGCAAAGCTGAATTACTTTTAAAGCGACAGTACTCAACAAAATTCTTTTTCAAAACGAAGTGAAAGCAAGAGAGACACTTTGTGATTTTGAAATGGAATTTCATTTCGACACTTTAAAACTAATAATTCAAATACTATGCAACAATAATTGTATTATTGACTATTTAGAACAATGGAATTTCTTTCTAAAACTGAAAATGACAGCTAGGACACTTTCAAATCTAGAGACGACAGTTCGACTGTGCTACTTTTTGCAAAAGAGAACTTAAACGACGCACAATACATAAAAACATTTATAGTTCTTTGCACTAAGGAGGCGGAATAATGTAAGAGAAGGGGGTTTTCACAGAAGTACATTGACTATAGACAACAAAACTCTTGAATAAGATTGAAAACAGTGAGAAAAATCCACAGTCGGAGGGTAAATTTAATCCTCCCTGACCATCGCACCTGTTACACAGTGAACTCAGTATGCAGTGCACCTACTACACTCAGGAAGTGCGATGCATACAGGCTGCCTTGAAGGCAGGGTAAGATTGTAGCAGTGCGAGACTCTGAACGAGATTTCACTCACAGTTTGCAATCTAGTTCAGGTGTTTAGGCTAGATAAGTAAAGATCAATGTATGTAAAACATAGGGGTGATCTAAGAGGTTACAAGAGCCACCACTTAGGGCAATTAGATTGCTTGTAGATCTATTGTTTAATTCATAAACAAAACACGGAGATTGACTGAAGCAACATTGATCTACTTTGCATTTGTATGACAAATGCAATTCGAAGGCTAGCTGGCTTGACTTCAGGCTTCGTCTGTATGTTTATAAAAGAAACAAGGATAGATAGGCTAACAAGTAATCTAGTAGATCACCAGTGGAGTCGCCATTTTGTTATACGGGAATAGTGTCCACTCGGATGCTACTATTCCCACTAAGATGGGTGGCTATCTTAGAAACAAACAAGCAAAGTCTATTATTAATTCCTTTTATGAAAATAGATGAGAAAAGAACCAAGAGGGCCAGCCTGAGTCTTGCGCTCGATTTCCTCTCCTTCTTGATAGAGTTTTGCTGATTCTTCTTTGTCTGCCCAGCTTCAAAAGGACCTGTGGAATCACAACAACATACTACTATGCAAGAAACAAGGATCTAAATTCATAAATAATGCAGGATCGGATATGCATTAACCATATACATGCATATATAAACAAGTACACAAGAATATGGAAGGAAACAAGAATAGCTTTATTCGGATGAAAAGTAGCAATAAGATTACAACCATGTGCTCTGACCCAGCATCATCCTCCAGCTAAGAAGCCCTTCTTCACCTCAAGCAAAGCTAGATCACCCGACACTGTGAATGTACACCAGAATACCAACAACACTTCTCTATAAGATACAAAATTCCAGCCCCTGGATCTCTATGATGAGGGATCCATATATAGATGATTACAGAGAGGTGAGTCATCTTTTGGGATCTTGATTAGTGTCTTCTCTCCGATATTTCCTGCTTCCACTTGGAGAATGATGATCTCTTACTCATCCCTGGTCAAAAATGGAGTGGAAAGTGTCAGAGGGGAAGCTTCTGGAAGATTCCATGATCTTCCACCTCACATTTTTGTCCCTGCCATATTGTTCCATTTCCCTACCCATCGCACCCTACAGAGATCAATTCAGTATGCATCGCACCATTGTACCATGGGAAGGTGATATGCATCGCCACCTTCTGCATTGAGCTTTCAGTATGTCCACTTTTGGACCATTATGAGCAGTTTTCAGTGGAGAACTTCTAGGAGATGATGTAATCAGTTGACCTTGTTCCTTTAGGAAGTGAAGCAACACTTTTAGGGACTTAGGAGCCCTCAGTTTATGGACATTTATGATTGGGGTTGAAGTGCCCAAAATTGTCTATAACACTGATGCACACTATGTGTTTATGCACATGGTTGAGGAGAAGGCATTGGGTGTTGTCGAGTGTGGCAACTAATCTAGAGTACGTACAGAATAAGGACAAAGGTAGAAGCTAAGGACTGATTAAAGGATAAGTATTAGTGTTTTATCTCAGTTTTATTATGCATGTGAGTTATGATTCTGGTTTATGATAATTACGTGATTTATGATTCTGGTTAATGTTGGTTATATGTGATTTATGATTTTGATCTATTATAGTTTTGCTTTGAGCTAACCTGATGTGATATGTTTATACATGATGATTTGGTCAAAGGTGTTAGTTTGACTTGTTGTAACAAGAAGTACACAAGTTTGCAAGTATACCTTGTTGACAAACCACCATTGAGGTATGATTTGAAATTATTTCAATTTATTTTAATCTAATGGAATTTATGTGCTTGGTACAGGAAAGCATGGGAAATTCCTGGGTTGGGTGGTTGAAACTGACTGCAAGGATTAACAACAACAACAAAAGGAATTGTAACAGGCAATAATATGTTGGTAAAGCATTCAGGAGTAGGGGAATTGTGGGACACTCGTACCCAATAATGTCCATTGATTTCCATGAGAATGCTATGATCGTGTTGATAGTGTTGGACCCACCAACATGTCATGGGATCTCCCTGGTAATAAGTCCCAATTAGACCTTAGACCATTTGGTGTAGGAGTCCCAGCAGTGGTTTGTATGGTAATGCCTTAACCAAAATTTTGCACAAAGGCAAGTAAGATGTCCCTGTTGGTAGCAAGGGTGTGACAGCTGCAGCGAGACAAGGAAGGTGAATGAATGGTTCTAACACACGGAGAGTGGGGTGAGTGTGCCCCTTGGAAATATGTGATGGCACATGGCTTGGAAAGGAACACATGAGCGAAGATGCATCAAATACTGGAAAGAAAGTTAGCTAACAATCCAAAGTGATGGTTAAACCAATCAACAAACTTCAGTAAGCTTCATACATAGTTATACATGCATGCATAAGAAAATAGATACATATCCCATTTAGAGTAAACAAGATAGTTGGAATACAATATGACATATGCATGAAACGTACTTGCTATGTTATATTGAGAAGTGTAAGTTCCAGCCATACAATACATCCATGGCCAGCCACTAGTTTTCATAGCGAAACGTGACAGCCACAACCGCCTGCTCCTCCAAAGAGATATACTAGCTCTGTGCAGTGGAGAATCCAAGGTGCATTACAATATTGTCCAAGATTTCTCTAAGATAGTCTTATCGGAAGCTTCGCTGATCAAAAGCCTATACCATGAGTTATGAGGGACTATTTATAGAAAAGGGTGGGGTGGCCCTTGACATTCCCCTTTGTGACATTTCATCTACCCTCATAACTCTTCCTCTACTCTATGAATGTTACATCCAACTATCGACACTTGAACTTATAGTTGACAAGATGTTACATTACAATGCACATCTACCCATGTGAGACAAAATGGCTTGAGCAAACCATGAAAGACATCACTAACACTTGGAATGTTGTGGTGAGACCAACTCTTTGACATCCTTGTGATGGTCAATGGTGGCGAAATGATGCCAAGCTTGGTCGTCCATGATGGTGTCCGTGCGCTCAATGGTGACATCTTTTTGAAGCGAACTCTTGCCTCTGTTGCATCCGGGTACATTAATATGACTCCTCCATTCAAATATTTTGATAGCATGCACATGGTTGTCTTGGTTGCGACTGGACCGACAACATGTTGATGCATAGTGTCTGTGTTGATCTCCAAGCATGTGCTAGTGGCCTTGCACATCAACTTGTTGAAATAAATGTTCAGCTCCAGTTGGACTTACTTCTTGTCTTCGCCTCGGTGAGTGTGCCAAATGGGTGAGATTGCATGCGTGTGCACAACAACATGCATGCTGTAGAATTCCCTTGCATGTGATTAACAAAACTTCTCACCTTGTCTGCTCTATGTAAAGCTATTGGGATGGATCTATAACTTGTACGGGTGCAGTTTCATCCGTTTGTGCATGTTGCACCCCCCGCTGTACTTATTCCTGCTGCAACTCATTCTCTTATATGTGCAGCTCCTGTTATTCCTTAAGTTGTTGCTTTAGCACATGCAACTCCTTCTCTATTTTGTTCTCTACCTTCATGCGATCTTCGTCACGCCATCACCTCATAGCCTCAGTATCCAAGGTTTCGTTCATCACAAGTGGATCTTCTTCAACTTGCAACTTTATTTCGCCTCTGTGTTGTCAACAACCTTCCTCTTGCATTCATTCTGTGTAGGTGTGCTGCCTTCTGCTGTTTTTGATGGTGCTGCTCATTGTGATGTTGCTGCCATATTATCTTGATGTCCTTTTCTATGACCAACTTGATGTCTTCATAGGTAGGCAAGCTCATAGACACTTGCTTGGCTGCAACCCTGTTGTGCTCTCAACGGTGTCCTTTGACTCTGCTCTCCTGAAGGCCATTGTACTTGTGCTGCTGAGAGACAGACAAGAACTTGTGACATCTGGAGATATAGAAACACTCATGGCAAGCAATCTGTAAGTCAAAAACCAAAACAAACTTGAGGACTGACTTGCAACATACCTGTGTGATTGATCATGAAGGTTGCGTAATTTCCACCGAGAGGTTGGGAGACTGACTGCCAAAATTGCACAAGGCATAGTTCGGGCTGTCAAGAGGCTGAGTGATTGCTGGAACTGCAAAATGCACAATCCAAACTGAACTGCTGAGGACTGAAACTGCGCAATGCGTAATTTCAGTTAGCAGTGACATGCAACTAGCAAACTGCATTGCGTAGTTTCTCGGGCCAGCACGACATTGCCTCCAAGAATTGCGCAATGCAAGCTTGGATTTTAGTGTTGGGCTAGACTTGAACAATTTCTAGAGGGAAGGAAGAGTCTTCACTTTCAGAAATGTACAGTGCTAGCCGGGCAAGGCAGGGTCTAGGCCAAGGCAGCCCGGTCTGGTCGAAGGGCGGCTAAAAACATGAGAAGTCTGAATGCATGATGAGATGAGTGAAAACAAGAGTGAATGATCATACATGCAAACAACAAGTGCAAGATTCAAAAAATGGGAAAGCATGCATGTGTGTGAAGCGATTCGCTGCAACAGTGACTGTCCGTGCAAAACAGTGTCATGCATGCCACAATAGTGAGATGCGAACGAAAACTAAAATGATGCTTCTACAAGCTAACATACATTAAAATGACAAGCATCATTCATTGAAATTGAGCAGACAATACTCACACAAAGAGAAACATAAAAAGCGATAGAAATGTAGTGCGAGACATGAAAAGCGGGCTTACCCCGAAACAACTAAGCTGAATGTGCCGATGACTCCTAGATAAAATGTGGGATGTCAAAAATACAAGGTTGATGTGAGGAATGAGCTATACAACATCCATTTGATGAGTTTTGATAAAATTGAGGTTGCGACACGCATGCCACAAATCTAGGAAAAACGACACTTGGTGGGAGGTTTCTGAAATGATCCTTGCTTGTAACCTCTAGCTGCTAAAAATTGATTCCTGAAACAAGGGATTCCTTTGCATGTTTCTTTTTCCTATTCTGGGAAAAAGCAATTGATGCATGCAAATCTAGTTTTCTTGGTCCCAGGTGGAACCGGTCAACCCAATTGCACATGCAACAGTCTGCTCAGCTGATGGGAAAAAATGCACATTTATGGGAGGGAGCTGGGCTGGCTGCCCAAAGGGATTGTGCAATTTTTGGGTAGACCTGCTAACTACTACCCAAAATTGCACAATTTCTGGGCTAAGTAGTCTTGCTGGGAGGAATTGCGCAATTTTTCCAATGAACAGTGAAAGGCAGATTTGCGCAATTCTAGAGCCCAGTAGGTTGTTAGATAGAATTGTGCAATTTCTGGAGGGAAGTCTATTTCCCCTCCAAAATTGCATAATTTTTTGAGGGGGCTACTCAGCTTGTAGTTGGACCAAGTCCGGAGAAACATCCTGTGGGGGGGTGCAACAAGCCATGATGCATAGGCTGGCATTCTATAAGAAAATCACTGAAGCTTGTGTACTTGAAAAGGCCAGACATGCTACTGTGAAAGGTTGGTAGGGAGGCTCCAAAATGAAGCCAAGGAAAAATTTTGGAGGGTGGTTGTAGCTTCTACAAAACTTGGCGACACACTGGTAGAACTCCAGCTCTCTAAATGGATCTTGTCGTGAAAAGAAAGTCTAACAACTCAGGAAATATTGTTCAGTTCTTAGTTCGTCTTTGCTTCCACACTTGCTTGATTGTAAGATGTAGCATCTACCATGCTCTTGGTTGATTGACACACATTCTAAGACAAGTCAACACAGTTGTTTCTATTGGCGTTGAGGAGCATGTTGGTGAACAAGCAATATAGTCATCAGAGTCTTAGTTTCAACTTTGGTGTTGCTTTGTTGCCGGCAGGCTTGGAAAATACCCAAGTGGAGTCACGCAGGAACACAAGCATTGCTCCACTACTAGTCAATACCTCGGTGGAGTTACTTGCATAACCTCTCTGCACAGGAATCCTTTCTCTTCTTTAGCCTTATTCATTTTTCATTTTTGAAATTTTTCACTTTTCATTTTTTTTTGTTTTCCATTTTCATAAGTGTGCATAACACTTATTCATTTCAGAGGTAGAAAATGGATCCCAACTTATTGAGATCATAAGAGGTTTTTCCTTCAAAGAAGTAGTTTATTATATACCTTTGACGTGCATGTTAAGGTTTTCTCCCTTACCTTACTCTAATTGACTGAGCTGACAAGGGTTAACCCAAAAGAAATCGATTAGAGTAGGTGACACTAGTTAGTGCACAAGCGTTGTGCTTTCACCAAGGTTCACTTTGAACAGTACTATTTTCCATCGATGTATCATGGACCAAAAGTAAGAAGTTCTTCACTCAGAGGCAGGACGACGGATAACCAAAAAGTGATAGTTTCCCAAGGCCACTTGTACTTTACCTAGCTTGTTTCAAGAGTAATGCATGGTTTCATGTGAAAATAACCTACGAATAGAAACAAGCAAACAAAAACAAAGCAAAGATGAAGCAGAAGTAAATGCAAAGTGGGCAAGAAAACAAGCAAGCAAGCAAAAAAACAAGCAAAGCAAGTAAGCAAACAAGAATGCAAGAAAACAAACTATGTTAGGTCCCTATAATACTAGTGATTCTCCCATTACTATTGTCATTGTATCCCTTCTTGTTATTGTTGTGCCCCTATTGTCCCCATATTGTTATTATTGTGCCCCATAAAAGCCCACTATTTTTATTGTTGTGCCCTTATATTATTATTGTTAAGTCGGCTTTGATTACATTGTGACCCCTTAGACTCCTATATATAGAAAGGAGGTTTTGTCATTTGTATCATCGAAGAATTGTTCATTTTTGTAATGTAAAGGAGGTTGCCCCCTTGAAGAGGCTGAATTTTAAGGTGTTTATCTCTCTTTTCTATATTTTTGTGAGCTAGTTTCATAACATTTGGTATCAAAGCTTTGGATTCTAGGGTTTCACTGCTCCAAACAGGTCATCGTGGAATTTTCTCTATAACTCTTTTTTTGTGACATTTTAGAAGCTAAAAAAAACCCATTTGATCCGAACTCGTTCTGAACCTTGGGTCCAAATTTCAGATTTTGTCTCGCTATATCTTCAGAGATATGATCTTAGTAAGTTAGGGTTTTTGCAGACTCTCGAATTACATTCCAAAGAGGTGACCTTGTGAAAATCATCATAACTTTCTCTCTGAGCATCAGATTGAAATTTCGTAGGAAGTTACAGAAAGAAGACAAACTTTAGTTTTTGTGTATCTTTTTCAGATACAAAGGTTGAAACAGTAACACGTGGCATGTCGTACAAGTTCTCTCTACTAAAAAATAATATAATCAGGTCAATGTGGGAGATTTGGCATAACTGTTTCCTGGAGAATCCAATTTTGATCTGACTAGTGGAATTGGAAAAAGTAGTTAGAGGGCTATTGCAGGAAGCCATTTCAGACCTTGGAGATTCGTAATTACAAAGATACAATAGATTCAATATCAAGCTTCTACAAAGCGAAAAAAAGGTGTGTAGTCTTTTTAAAATTTTGTATAAGTTTGGGTTGAAAAATTAGGTTGAAGTTCAAAGGGCATAGTCAAGAATAATTATCATTAATTGATGCCCCGAAAAAAGAAAATGGAAACACCTAGTAAGAAACCTGAAATATCTAGCATGACTCATGAAGAAGAGGAAGAAATGCAACATGATATATCAAATACGAGACCAAGTGCAACAAATTTCTCTCTCAGAAAAGGTAACCAAAGCTAAGATGAATAGCGTGGAAGCTAATATGAATGGTGTGCAAGTTAAGATGGATGGAATGGAATGGAAGCTAAGATGAATAGAATGGACACTAAGATGGAATATCTGAAGATAGATTTGAATAAGTTGCTACAAGAAATGCTTACTAATGGTAAAAGGGTAGTAAAGGAAACTCATGATGAGAACAAAATAAATGTTAATCATGATTTCATAGACTCTAATGTTGGATTGAAGACCCACCATGTTTTAAATATCAATATGAGGAAGTTTGATGGCAAGGATCCCATAACATGGATACTACAAATGGAGCAATTTTTCAATTTCCATAATGTGCAAAGCACACAAAAGGTATGCATTACAACTTTATATTTGGAACCAAATCAGTCTGTATGGTATCGATGGATTTTCTCTTGTAAAAAAATTGTTAGTTGGGCAATTTTTAGGGAAGAAATGATAGCACATTATGAGGATACAAAAAGCAACACTTTTTTTACCCAATTGATAAACCTCAAACAAAAGGGTTCAATGATGGAGCACATTGAGGACTTTCAAAAATTGAAGATAAGGGTAAAAGATATTCCAGAGGAGCATAGGATTGATGTGTTCATAGGGACTTTAAAGGATAACATCCAACGTGAGGTTTGCCATTGGGAACCTGACTCATTGGAGAAGGCATTCACGTTGGAAAGAAAAATGGAAAGAAAAATTATGGAAACAAGGAAGCCTACCACTCACAACTATAAAGATGAAAGTGTTATTTCCCCTAGCCTTTAACAACCTACAAGGTTGAAACCCTAACAATTGGAAGGAAAAAGAGTAAAAGGGCTTTGTTACAGTTGTGATAGAAAATGCACTAAAGGTCATAAGTGTGTTGAGAAGAAATTATTTTACATAGATTGTGAAGAGGAGAAAGAAAAGGAACAAGAAATGTCAGAAGAAGAGGATATACACCAAGAACAAACCCTAGAGAAAGAATAAATGAATCCAACCATATATTGTAATGCATTGGTTAGAATTACCACTCCTCAAACTATCAAGATAGAAGGACATATGAAGAAGAAAAAGGTAATAGTGTTGATTGATTCAAGCAATACCCTTAATTTTATTCATTGTAAGATAGCTAAGGAATTGAATTGCTTCATATATCCAACACTAGAGTGTCAAGTGATGGTTGCAAGTGGAGGAACCATAAATTTCTCTGGAAAGTGCCATAATATCAAGTTATACATGGGAGAATATGTATTTAATAGCCCATTGATTTCCATTCCAATGGGTGGTGTTGATGTTGTACTAGGAGTCCAATGGCTACAATCCTTGGGTACAATAGATTTTAATTTTCAATAACTTTTAATGAAATTTTCTTTTGAATGAAAGGAATTTGAATTAAGAGGTGTCGCAGGGAAACCATGAAAGATAACTAGCTCTAATGGAATGACAAAGCTTCTAAAGAAAAAACAATGAGGCGTAATTGCACAATATGTTCGGTAGATGTTCCCACATCAAAATCATCTATTTCTCCAGATCTCCAAGAAGTCTTGGACATTCATTCCAATGTATTTGAGACGCCCAAAGGTCTCCCACCTATTCGTGATCATGATCATGCTATTCTTTTGATTCTAGAAAGTGTTCCTCCAAACATCAGACCTTATAGATATCCCTATGACCAAAAGAGTAAAATTGAACGTATGGTTGTAGAAATGATAGAAGCTAGTATAATTCAACCTAGTCAAAGTTATTTCTCTGCTCCAATAGTATTGGTGCACAAGAAGGACGGATCGCGATGCATGTGTCCAGATTATAGGGAGCTCAATAAGCTCACTATTAAAGATAAATTTCCCATTCATGTCATTGATGAACTATTGGATGAATTGCATGGATCAGTTTACTTTACCAAGTTGGATTTTCATTCAGGATATCATCAAATTAGAATGAAGACTGAAGACATTCCGAAAAAAACATTTAGAACTCATGAGGGTCATTATGAATTTTTGGTCATGCCTTTTGGCCTTACCAATGCACCTTCTCCATTTCAAGGTTTGATGAATTCCATTTTCAAACCCTTCCTTAGAAAATTTGTGTTAGTATTTTTTGACGATATACTAATCTATAGCAAGTCTTGGAAGGATCATGTTCAACACGTTGACAGGGTGCTCAAACTATTGGAGAAGAAACAATTATATGCAAAAATATCCAAATGTTTCTTTGGAGTACAAGAGGCGGAATATTTGGGTCATATTGTATCTCATGAAGGTGTTAAGGTAGACCCTAGCAAAATTAAAGCCATTAAGGAATGGAAAATCCCCACATCCATAAAGCATCTGCAAGGATTTGTTGGGTTGACAAGGTATTGTCGCAAGTTTGTTAAGAATTATGGGAGAATAGCAGAACCTCTAACAACATTATTGAAGAAAGATGCACTTTTATGGATTCCAGAAGTAACGAAGGCCTTTGGACATCTTAAAGAGGCAATGTGCCAAGCACTGGTCTTAGCTACGTTGGACTTCACAAAAACCTTTATTATGGAATGTGATGCCTCAGGAAATGGAATTGGTGTTGTTTTAATGCAAGAAGAAAGACCCATTTCTTTCAGAAGTGGTCTAATCAAAGGAAAATATTTACACAAAGCTATTTATGAGAAAGAAATGTTGGTAATACTACACGCACTTAAGAAATGGCGACCCTACCTAATGGGAGACACTTCAAGGTAAAAATGGATCATGATAGTCTTAAATAATTTTTAGAAAAAATATTATCTTCAGAAGAGAAGCAAAAATGGGTCACAAAGATGTTGGGTTATGACTTTGAAATCATATACAAAAAAGGGAAGAAAAATGTTGTCGCAGATGCACTCTCAAGAAAGGATGAGGATGTGGAAGCATTGCTTTGTTCCATTCCTATTATCCAACCAAATTGGATAAACGAAGCAAGGGATGAATGGAAGAATTATGAAGAAGTGTGGGGACTCATTCAAAGTTACAAAAAGATTCTAGTACATCTGATACATTTAGTTGGAAAAATGATTCGTTATGGTACAAAGATTGCTTATACCTTTCTTAGAATTCCCAACTCATACAAAAGATTCTTATGGAATTGTACACCTCTCCCTTAGGAGGGAACTCAGGATTTTTGAAATCTTACCACAGGGTTAAGAAGGAGTTTTTTTAGGAGGGCTTTAAATTTGATATTCCTGCAGAAACTCCGATAGATCTAGAATTGTAGTTAAATTAAACACAAGTAATTTGCTGATATTCAAGAGAGGAGAGAAAGAATTTGCTCCATAAAATCAATGTATTAAATTAATGAAGAAAAGTAATACATGAGCAACCAAACCTGTAATCCCAAAGGGAGGTGGTTATAAAGACATTGTCGAATCTAGAAAACTAGGAAAAAACTAGTAAAAAACAAGAAAAGGCCAAGAAAGGCTAAAGGGAGGCCTAAAATAGCAACAATGACTCAAGATAACCTATGCCAACTATCAACCACAAGGAAAGCATGAGGAGGAGCACATTTACCAAGGAAGGAAACTTTAAAACATGTTAAAATGGTTTGGGGGACCAAATCCCTTGATTTAAGGGGGAATCTTCATGTGGGGCACCAATCCTCAAATAACTCAAGTGGATGAGGTGTGGTTAGGTGTGAACATGCACTTAGATGTCTAAATGGTTTAGGAAAGTGGTTGGGCCAATATTTCCATAATATTAAGCCTTTAAAGGCAAAAACAAGGGAAAGTTGGTCCACCGAGGTAGTTTACCAAAGACCAAGCGTGAACATGACTTTTAGTGCATGTGGCTAAGTCAAGAATACTTAGGCTAAAAAATAAATGTAGATGTTAGGATTATATTCCAACACCCCCCCTTCATCCTAACTCACTTATCTAAACTGAGTCTCGACCAAGATTCCATGTTAGGTACTTAGGTACAATAAATAAAAGATCCTCATAAAATGAAGAAAGAGGGAAAAACTTGTCGAAAACCACCACCCCCCCCCCCCCCCCCCCCCCCCAAAAAAAAAAAAGAGGAAAAAAGGGCTAAGTGGCCAGAAGGGCCTACTCAGTTGTCTCCACCAGTCCAAGAATAGCTCTCAGTTATGAAAAGTTCTTTTCAGTGAAAGACTTGGTGATGATGTCTGCTACCTGCTGCTTAGTGGGGTAGTATTGTAGTGATATGACTCGGTCACAGATCAACTCACGGATGTAATTCATGTGAATCTTGATGTGGTTGGTCCTATGGCTCTGAAATGGATCAATAGATATCTAAATGGACCCCTGATTGTCACAAAATATGACAGTTTGAAGTGGATACTGAATACCAAACTCGGAGAGAAGCCCCTACAACCAAACAACCTGTGTAGTTGCATTCATTGCACCTCTATACTCTGCCTCGGTTGTAGATAAAGCAATCATGGATTTCTTCTTGCAAGACCAACAAAAAGGCCCTGAACCAAATATGAAAACATAACCATAGGTAGATTTGTGGTCTGTACTATTGCCAACCCAATCAGAATTTGTGTACCCAATCAGTGAAAGTGGGCAATCTGCAACATAAGAGATACCAAAACTGGAAGTACCTTTCAAATATATAAGGATTCTCTTTGCAGCTTTCTAGTGAAGCTCACGGGGCTTCTACTATATCTTTAATAATTTCCTATTGCAAAAGATATATCGGGTCAGGTGTGAGTAAGATACAACAAACTCCCAACCAACTATCGATACAGTGTACTGTCCACCAATGGTGTAGTACCCGCATCCTCAAATCTAATCCCTGAAAGAAAGGGAGATGTTGCTGGCTTGAATTATGTCATCTAAAAGTGGACAAGTAGATCTGATGCATACTTAGACTATGCCACCTTGATCCCTGAAGTAGACTGAGAAACTTCAAGACCAAGAAAGTAGTGCAACAGTCTTAAATCTGTCATGGAAAATCGATCGGGCAATGATGATTTTGTCAAATCAATAGTTGAGGTAAGGTTCCCTGTCATCAGTAAATCATTTACATAAAGTACTATCAGCAAAAGGAAATCATCATGTTGCAGAAAATAAACATTCGGATCATATTTGCATTGAATGAATCCAATGGAAAGCAGGAAAGAATCCATCTTTGCATACTAGGCTCTGGGAGCTTGTTTTAGGCCATAGAAAGATTTCTTTAATCTGCAAATGAGGGAAGAGTTCTGAATGTATCCCTGTGACTGATCCATATATATCTCCTCTTTGAGATCTCCATGAAGAAATGCACTCTTCACATCCATGTGATGAACTTTCCATCTGCGAGAAGCAGCAATGGCCAAAACTAGTCGAATGGAGTCCATTTTTGCAACAGGTGCAAATGTCTTTGTGTAGTCTATGCCATATACCTGTGAGTATATTTTTGCAACAAGTCGAGCTTTGTACTTACTGATCTCACCATCTACAATTATCTTTGTTTGATAGATCCATCGGTATCAAACAAGCTTTCTTCCTTTCGAAAGTGGAACCATGTCCCACGTGTTGTTTTCCATGAGAGCAGTGTACTCTTCATCCATGGCAACCTCCCGAAGCGGGTTTCCAGTAGCCTCAAAGTGTGACTGTGGATCTGAACCAAGTTTCATATAGAAATTTATGGGAAGAAATGGTTCGGAGGTAGCCAGGTCTTGAGGGGCCCCAAAAAACTGTGATCTATTCCTTCTCGCATCCGCAGGATCACCAACTAGTTCACCCGCACCTTGTAGGGTTTTCTCTGGCCAAGTTGGCAGCCGTGTTGGAGTAGCCATGACCTGCTCCTCATCCTTTGAATCAGACCCAAGAGGCTTATTTTATGGCTGCCCTGAAGTGCTCGAAGAAGTTTCAGACTCCTCCTCATCAGTGGCAACAAGTGTTTCCTCAACAGGGTCTGCTGAAAAATCATGCAATGATTCTTCTTCAAACTTACACTTCGAGCTACAAGGAACTTTTCTGTGTCAGAGTCCAGCAATATATATCCTTTGACACGATTAGGATATCCAAAAAATATACATTCAACACTCTGAGGCTCCAAAACATTCCTTCCAGAGCCGGAATGAGTGATCTGATATATTGAGAGAAGATTTGCAAACAGTGAGGGTACATGAAGCACATTTGTGAAGCAACCCCCTTCAAGGTCTAAAATTCCTTCTCCACACACCTATGTGGGCGTGGCATCTCCCAAGTAAATTGGGGATCTGGTGCTTTCTTCGATGGAGGAAAATTCATCTTTTGATGCAACCATATGGTTTGATGCACCTGAATCAAGGATCCAAGCTGATGGAGTGGATGTGACAACCATTAAAGTGTGACCATCTCATTCTCTCCCTCTCCCATCTCCCATTCTGTTATCATCCTTCTTCTTTGCATTCTCGGGTAAGGTGAGATTGGGTTGTAGGTTGATGAAATGAGTTTGAATGAGGGATATGAGTTCATTCTCTAGTTGATGCACTCTCATTTCATCCTGCTTGCCAAATATTCCTTCCAATGTGGTCCAGACCGCATTGGGAGTAGTGGCTCCGCTGACATGAAAGAGATTTCTCTAGAAATTGATAGGCATATCAGCCCAATTTATTCATCTAATTTATTGAAATACTTGATCTTCTCCGTTGAAAAAGTCGATTCAGTATCTGTTTCCATTGTTACCTTGTAAAGCCCTTTGCTTCGAAGGAGCGGAGTAATCTCTATATTCCATTCAAAGTAATTGAAAGGATTTAGAACAAGTTTTGAAAGTTGAGAGAGATTATCCATTGCTACTTTTTGCACCTCTTGATGATCTATACCTTCAAATAAAACTGTGTACAATCCACTAGATTCAAACTAGCTTTGATACCATGTAGAATTCCTGCAGAAACTCCGATAGATCTAGAATTCTAGTTAAATTAAACACAAGTAATTTTATGATATTCAAGAGAGGAGAGAAATATTTTGCTCCATAAAATCAATGTATTAAATTAATGAACAATAGTAATACATGAGCAACCAAACCTATAATCCCAAAAGGAGGTGGTTATATAGAAATTGTCGAATCTAGAAAACTAGGAAAAAACTAGTAAAAAACTAGAAAAGGCTAAGAAAAGCTAAAGGGAGGCCTAAAATAGCAAAAATGACTCAAGACAACCTATGCCATCTATCAGCCACAAGGAAAGCATGAGGAGGGGCACATTTCCCTTCAAAATCTCTTGATTTAAGGGGGAATCTTAATGTGGGGCGCCAATCCTCAAATAACTCAAGTGGATGAGGTGTGGTTAGGAGGGAACATGCACTTAGATGTCTAAATGGTTTAGGAAAGTGGTTGGACCAATATTTCCATAATATTAAGCCTTTAAATTCAAAAAACAAGGGAAATTTGGTCCACTGAGCTAGTTTACCAAAAACGAAGTGTGAACATGATTTTTAGTGCATGTGGCTAAGTCAAGGATGCTTAGGCTAAAAAATAAATGTAGATGTTAGGATTATATTCCAAGAAAGAAGGCGTTTTTTGGGAGGGCCTTAAATTTGATGTTCAAAAATTTGTGGTGGAATGTTTGTTTGCCAACAAAATAAAGCTGAAACAATTAAGTCCCCGGGTCTATTAGAAACTTTATCCATTCGAAGTCAACGTTGGGAGGAGGTTTCAATGGATTTCATCACAGGTTTACCCAAGTCCAAAGGACAGAGTGTCATCATGGTGGTAGTTGACAGACTTACCAAGAATGCACACTTTTGTGCATTATCTCATCCATTTAGAGCCAGTATAGTTCCTGCTGCATTTATGGAAACAATTCAAAAGCTACATGGAAACCTAAAGATTATTGTAAGCGACAGAGATCCCATTTTTAATGGAAATTTTTGGACATAATTATTTTCTTGTCTTGGTACTCAGTTAGCTCATAGCTCATCTTATCATCCTCATTATGATGGGAAAACTGAGATAGTAAACAAATGTTTGGAAGGATATCTTCTTTGCTTTGTATCTGATAAACACAAACAATGGGTCAAATGGTTTCCTTTCACTGAATGGTGGTATAAAACTTCCTTCCATACTACAACAAAAATGACCCCATTTATGGCACTTTATGGATATCTCCCACCATCCATCACATCATATTTAAGAGAAAAAAAAATCTAAGGTTCAAACAGTGGAAGATCACATTGAGCATCAACAACAAGTTCTCCAACTCTTAAAGGAGAACCTAACTTTGGCATAGAATATAATGAAACAACATGAAGATCAACATCGTAGCGAAAGAAGTTTTGATATAGGTGACCGAGTATTTCTATGGCTACAAGCATATAAACAAATGTCCCTCAAGCAAGCTAATAAGGATAATAAATTATCACCAAAGTATTATGGTTCGTACAAGGTGTTGCAAAAGATTGGTACTATGGCATACAAATTGGAGTGTCCACCAAATTTTGAGTGCACCCAGTTTTCCATGTTTCATGCTTAAAGAAGGTTATTGGTGGCAAGCTCCCAATTCAAACAATATTGCCAAAACTTGATGAGTAAGGAAAAATCATATTGGAACCTGAAGCAGCCATAGAAACAAGAACTTGACAATTGCAAAATCAATAAATTTCAGTGTATATTGTCAAGTGGAAGAACTTACCCACTGAAGATTCCACATCGGAGGATGAGAACTTTATACAGAAGCATCCATAACTACTCAAGAGTTAAGGACAACACTTTTTTGAAGGAGTGGGGCATGTTAAGTCCCTATAATATTAGTGATTCCCCCATTACTATTATCATTGTAGCTCTTATTGTTATTGTTGTGCCCCTATTGTCCCTATATTGTTATTATTGTGCCCCATAGAAGTCCAGTATTATTATTGTTGTGCCCTTATATTATTATTGTTAGGTCGGTTTTGAGTATATTATGACCCCTTAGACTCCTATATATAGAAAGGCGGTTTTGTCACTTGTATCATCGAAGAATTGTTCATTTGTGTAATGTAACGGAGGTTGCCTCCTCGAAGAGGCTGAATTCTAAGGTGTTTATCTTTCTTTTCTATCTTTTTGTGAGTTGGTTTCATACCAGATTGAAAGAAAACATTACTACTACTCCTAAGCTAACGGTGCATGGGCTTGATCACATGAAGTGATATTTCCAATGCATCCACCGGCACATTGGTTGACCCATGTTGTTGAAGTCTTTGTCCGCGAGCAACCCAGTTGTACCAACCAACAAATGTGAAAGATACAACAATGAAAATCGACACACTCCGAGCTTACAAGCATCCACATAACAAAAATGAGTGAAAGCGCATGACATGCACTCTGTGGACTTGCCATGGTGCGGTGCTACACTACGTGCAGATGTTGTGTGTACACATTCCCTTGACCATGACATGCAAGAAAACATGAGAGATGTAGACCACTTACGTTGTGCAAGTGTGCTTGCTATGTAAGATTCCTCTAATGCATGAGCAATGGGATTGTGTAGTTCGAGTAGAGGAAATGAAATCTAAGTGTTAGATTGTTCTTCAGTGCATACAGATGAGTGATGATGAGCCTCAGGTGTTTGAACAATTTCCTGATCGAAAGTGAGACCAACCTCAGGGCAGTGAGGGCCTGACATAACCATTAGGTTGGGTTGAAGTGCCTCGATAGTCTGGGGGTTTCAACTTCGTCGCAGATAAATCATCGTACATCAATGGCTAAGATAGATTAACAATGAGTAAATCAACATCATGATAAGATGATGAGGTAAAGAGATCACGATAGCCAAGATCATAAAACTCAGGATGTTGGTCGACATCCTCATGATTTGATGAATCACGCAGAGGGGTAGATGAGAATAAAGGATGTTCATCCTCTGCGTTTCTAGAAAAAACAGATGAAAGATCAAGTGGACTTTCAAAGAATGATTGGTCCTCTCCATTGTTAGGTGATGGATTGACATACAGTGTGTCCTGTGAATGATAAAGAATGGGTATATCCATGGATGAAGATACACATGAAAAATCAGGGATGACAAGATCATCAAGGATGTCAGGGAAAAACAGAGGAGGTATGGAGAGACAAGGATGGTCCCCTGTTGTCAGTGGATGTTCAAGCTCCCCATCATGCTATTCATGAATGCTAGCCCATGTTGGTTGTGCAACACCAACTCCATTGATAGATCGATCCTTGTTCAAAACAAGTGAAGAGTCTAGAATGGAAGAACACAAGACAATGTCATTCGGAGGATGATCAGAATAAGAAGATGGAGGTTGAGGTACAAAATACATGTGACGAAGTATGGGACTCACAACCAACTCCACACAAACATTAGAAGGAGCGATGTCGAGAGGTTGTGATGGTTCAACAAATGTGTGTTCATGCTCTCCCACATCACTCTGCCATGGTGGAGCTGTTTGACGAGGGGATGATGGACAATCACTTGTGAAAGCAACTGTATTCGTCTGCGATTCATAGCTCCATCATCGAAGTATTTTGAGTGGTGTTTGAGTTTGAACTTGTTCTTGGGATGGATTGACGTGTTAAGGCAGTACCCAAATCTATCCCAAATATAAGGAAATTTCATCTGGCTCTTTGGAGCTTGAAACTGCAAATCACAGAAGTGCTTCCAAAAATCCATAGGCGATTCATGCAGAGCCTTCCATTGTTGCAACAGTTTTTGGTCAAGATATTCTGGATCAAAATGATAGAAAGTATCTTCAATGAGATCACATAAGTGTTGAAGTGAGTGCACGCTATCAGTCGATAGACTACACAACGGAGATTCCCGAAGTGTGTATGCAAGCAACCGACTGGCCTGTTCATCAGAACATTGATCATCATCGTGAAGCAAGGCAAGGAAGTCATCTAAGAACTCAGGCCAAGCCACTTCGCCTTCACCATCATATGTGTATGTGGAAAAAAGATTGAAAAACGCCCTCGTGATGGTAACAGATTCGGCATGCGAAAAACATCATGGAGGGAGGAGAGTGCAAGACTCCATGATAGATATGAAAAGGTTCAAAACAAGATGAGAGGACATAGTTTGTCATTTGGAACTCCTTCTAGCACCAGAAATGTTGATGGTGCTAGACCAACCAACATTTCAGGGGATCTCCCCAGTAAGAAGTCCTAATTAGACCTCAGGCCATTTGGTGTATGATTCCCAGTGGTGGGTCGTACGGTAATGCCTTGACTGCAATTTCGCACAGAGGCAAGTAAATTGTCCCTGTTGGTAGCAAGGGTGTGACAACTATGGCAAGACAAGGAAGGTGCATGAACAGTTCTAACACACAGAAATTGGGGTGAGTGCACCCCTTAGAAGCTGTGATAGCAAGCGGCTTGGAAGAGAACACACTAGCAAAGATGCATCACAAACTAGAAAAAAAGTTTTCTAACAATCCAAAGTGATGGTTAAACTAATCAACGCACTTCAGTAAGATTCATACATATACAAAATAGTCCATACATGCATGCATAAGCAAACAAATACATATACCATTTAGAGTAAACAAGATAGTTGGAATACAATATGACATATGCATGAAACATGTTGGCTCTGTTATATTAAGAAGTGTAAGTTCCAATCATACAATACATCCATGTCCAACCACTAGTTCCGATAGCAGAAAGTTACAGCCACAACCGCCTCCTCCTCCAAAGAGATATACTAGATCTGTGCAGTGGAGAAGCCAAAGTGCGTTACAACACTGCCCAAGCTCTCTCTAAGATAGTCTTATCAAAAGCTTGACTGACCAAAAGCCTATACCATGAGTTATGAGGGAATATTTATAGAAAATGGTGGGGTGGCCCTTGAAATTCCCCTTTGTGACAATTCATCTACCCTCATGACTCTTCATCTACTCTATGACTGTTACATCCAACTATCAACACTTGAACTTACAGTTGACAAGACGTTACATGACAATGCTCATGTACCCATGTGAGGCAAAAAGGCTTGAGAAAACCATGTAAGACATCACTAACACTCAAACCATTGTGGTGAGACCAACTCTTTGACATCCTTGTGATGGTCGATGGTGGCAAAATGATGCCAATCTTGGTCATCCATGATGGTGTCCGTGCGCTCAATGGTGACATCTTGCCGAAGAGAACTCTTGCCTCAATTGCATCAAGGTACACTGATATGTCTCCTCCATCCAACTCGTTTGATAGCATGTGCATAGTCGTCCTAGGTGCCATCAGACTGAAAACATGTAGATGCATAGTGTTTGCACTGATCTCCAAGCATGTGATGGTGATCATGCACATCAACTTGTCAGAATACATGTTCAGCTCCAGTTGGACTTTCTTCTTGTCTTCGCGTTGGTGAGTGTACCAAATGGGTGAGATCGAATGTGTGTGCACAATGACATGCATGTTGTTGAATTCCCTTGCATGTGATCAACAACACTGCTCACCTTGTCTACTCTATGCCAGCTGCTGGGATGGATCTATAGCTTGTACATGTGTAGTTTCATCCATCTGTGCATGTTGCACCCCCTGATATACCTGTTCCTGCTGCAACTCATTATCTCGTCTGTGCAGATCTTGTTCTTCTTTGAGTTGCTACTTCAACACATGCAATTCCTTCTCTATTCCATTCTCTGAATTCATGCAATCTTCGTCACGCCATCACCTCATAGCCTCATCTCCAAAGTTGCTTTCATCACAAGTGGATTTGCTTGAGCTTGCAAATTTTTTCTGCCTTTATGTTGTCAACAACCTTCCTCTTGCATTCACTACGTGTAGTTGTGATGCCTTCTACTACTACTAATGGTGTTTCTCTATGATGTTGCTGCCATCTTATCTTGATGTCCTTATCTACGACCAACATGATGTCTTCATATGTAGGAAAGCTCATAGACACTTGCTTGGCTGCAACCCTATTGTGCTCTCAACGGTGTCCTTTGACTCTGCTCTCCTAAAGGCCATTATACTTGTGCTTCTGAGAGATATATGAACACTTGTGATTCTTGGAGAGATAGCAACACTCATGGTAAGCAATATGTCAGTCGAAAACCAAAACAAGCTTAAGGACTGACTTGCAATGTTAGGCCCCTATACAACTAGTGTAACCCCTTCTTTTTATTAGTACAACCCACTTATTATATTGATTACCCATGTAGTGCCCATATTGTTACTATTGTGCCCCATAGAAGCCCACTATTGTTATTATTGTGCCCTTACATTATTATTGTTATGTAGGCTCTGATTATGTTATGACCCCTTAGACTCCTATATATAGAAAGGAGCTATTCTCATTTGAATCATCCAAGAATTGTTCATTTATGTAATGTAAAGGAGGTTGCCCCCTCGAAGAGGCTGAATTCTAAGGCGTTGATCTATATTTTCTATCTTTTCTTGAGTTGGTTTCGTAACATTTGGTATTAGAGCTTTGGATTCTAGGGTTTCGCTGCTCCAAACAAGTCATCGTGGCATTTTCGCTATAACTTTTTTTCTGCGACATTTCAGAAGCTAAAAAAAAAACCATTTTCGAAGACATCGCGCTGAATCTCAGGTCCCAATTTCAGATCTTTTCACACTATACTTGCGGAGATATGATCTAAGGAAGTTGGTCCTTTTGCAAAATCCTGAATTACAATCAAAATAGGTGACCTGGGGAAAATCATCATAACTTTCTCTCTGAGCATCAGATTGAAATTTCGTAAGAAGGTACAGAAAGAGGACGGACTGTAGTTTCGTGTATATATTTTTCAGAGCCAAATTTCAAAAGAGGGACACGTGGAACGTCGTACAAGTTCGCTCTATTGAATTAGTCTATAATCAGGTCACTGTGGGAGATTTGGCATAATGCTTCATTGGAGAATCCAATTGGGGTCAGATTGGTGGCATTGGAAAGAGGACACAGAGGACTACTATAGGTCATAGTTTCAGAACTTAAAGATTTGAAAGTATAGAGTTACAGTCATTTCAGATCGAGCTCCTAAAATCAAGAAAAAGCAAGATGAGGAAGTTTGATGGCAAGGATCCGGTAAATTGGATACGTCAGATGGAGCAATATTTTGATCTACATGGTGTACCATTGTTACAAAAGGTATGTATTGCATCTTCATATTTAGAACCAGATCAATTTTTATGGTATAAAGGGCTTTTTTCTCGTAAAAAACTTGTTACGTGGTCAATTTTCACGGAGGAAATGATAGCACATTATGAGGATACAAAGAGCAACACCTTCTTTAGAGCAACACCACAACAATTGGAAATAGTAAAAGGGATTTGTTACATATTGGAAAGTAAAATTATGGCAAGAAGGAAGTCTACCCCTCACAACTATAAAAATGGAAGAGTTGTTTCTCCTAGCCTTCCATAACCTACAACGGTTACACCATAACAATTGGAAGAAAAAAGAGAAAAAGGGCTTTGTTACAATTGTGATAGCAAATGCACTAAAGGTCATAAGTGTGATGAGAAGAAATTATTTTACATATATTATGAAGATGAGGAAGAAAATGATCAAGAAACATCAAAATAAGAGGATATACGCGAGGACCCCACCTCGGAGAAAGAAGAAATGAATCAGACCATATCTTGTAAAGCATTGGCAAGAATTACCACTTCTCAAACTGTTAAGATAGAAGGACATATCAAGAAGAAAAAGGTGCAAGAAGTGACATATCACAAGAAAGAAGAAATGAATCCAACCATATCTTGTAATTCATTGGTAGAAATTACCACTCCTCAAACTATCAAGATAGAAGGACATATCAAGAAAAATTTTCAAGAAGTGAAAGATCACATCGAGCATCAAGAAATGAATCTGACCATATCTTGTAAAGGATTGGAAGAAATTACCACTCCCCAAACTCTAGAGATACAAGGACATATAAAGAAGAAAAAGGTTAAAGTAGTGAAAGATCACATCGAGCATCAACAACAAGTTCTCCAACTTTTAACGGATAACGCCACTTCGGTGCAAAATCAAACGAAACAACAGGTAGATCAACATCATAGTGAAAAGTGTTTTGATGTAGGTGATTGGGTATTTTTACTGCTACATCTCAAGCAAGCTGTTTATGAGAAGGAAATGTTGGCAATACTACATGCACTTAGAAAATGGCAACCTTACCAAATGGGAAGACTCTTCAAGGATGAGGATGTGGAAGCATTGTTTTGTGATATTTCTATTATCCAACCAGATTGGATAAACGAAGCAGGGGATGAATGGAAGAAGGACGAAGAAGTATGGCCACTTATTCAAAAGTTGCGAAATATCCCAATTCAAACAATATTGCCAGAAATTGAAGAGGAAGGAAAAATCATATTCGAACTTGGAGCAGTCACAGAAACAAGAACCCGACACCTACGAAATCAATTAATTTTAGAGTATCTCATCAAATGGAAGAACATACCCACTGAAGATTCCACATCAGAGGACAAGAAGTTTATACATAAGCATCAAGAACTACTCAAGCGTTGAGGACAACACTTTTTTAAGGAGAGGGGCACGTTAGGCCCCTATACTACTAGTGTAACCCCTTATTATTATTAGTACAACCCCCTTATTATATTGATGTACCCATGTAGTGCCCATATTGCTACTATTGTGCCCCATAGAAGCCCACTATTGTTATTATTGTGCCCTTACATTATTATTGTTATGTAGCTCTGATTATATAACTACCCTTAGACTGATATATAGAAAATGAGGTTCTTTCATTTGTATTCATCCAAGAATTGTTCATTTATGTAATGTAAAGGAGGTTGCCCCATCGAAGAGGCTGAATTCTAAGGCGTTGATCTATCATTTCTATCTTTTCTTGAGCTGGTTTCATAACAAAAACCTAGGTTGAAAACATTGTCACACCTCCAAAAATCCATGCCATAAAAACAAAATCTAGAAAGGAAAATACACATGCAAATCGATACCTGCAAATAATAATGTTGTAGTTGCTTGATCCTACCTTTCCCTAATTGATATTTGCTTCGTCTTGTCTTCTTTTCCTTCTTTGGTCCAATGCCAAAATTCTCCAAGAAAACTCAAAGTGTCCAAGAGTATGAGAGAGAGAGAGAGAATAATGAGAGAGCTCCAAACCGAATTGAAAAAAGGTTACACCGTTGAAGCCTACCCACTAATCCTTAGAAGCCTTTTTATCAATGAGGCCTCTATTTTCTTCATTTTCAATTATTTTCCTTCATTTTCCTCCTCACATGCAAATTGTGACGTTTCACCTTCCTTTTCTCCTAATTTCCATTATTTTCTTAAATAATACGCCAAGTAATTCCATTTTCCCCTTTCAATGCCTTGTTCATTGCCTTTACCAATTTTACTTTAGCCATAGCAACCTTATAAACACCCACTAGGATTTTTTTCCCAACATACAGCTTGGAATAAGTGTCCCATCAACCATGGTATATATTTTTTGACATGAGATTTTAACCAAGGCTATTATAGAACTGCACCCTTGGGGGAACACTGTCCTCGGTTTCCAACGACACCTATAACCATCAATACTACTGACAACAAAACATACTACCCATGGATCTTCATAACATAGCTTGATGAAGTATTTACAATGACCATCTGCTAAAGCATGACAAATATACTGTTTACTGGAGCTATATAGCACAACTCATTATTATATTTACAATAATAAACACATATACACACATACACATTTTCTTCACCCAACAAATAATCATACTATTTATGGAGCTTTATAAATCTAGCTTCATACATTATTCACTATAATACACACATATACACATATGAACAATTTCTCAACCAACAAATAAAAGGATATGATGCTTCCATCCACAACAAGGGAATCCAGAGGCTCACACATCCACCCTCTAAGTAATACCAGGATTCAACTCCTTCCCATGAATTCCAGAATCCATTGCAAAGTCAAATTTTCATCCAATGTTCAACGCTACAATTTCGTGTTGCATGTCCCCTTAGTGAATTGTTATCGACTCATTATGCCAGGGAGCACTCCCAATGTGCATATGATTCCGTTTGGCAATGCTAATTACGGAAAGATATTCATATCTGGTCTTCCCTTCTCTGCTACATAGTCCCTCAGGCAATCTAGTCACCCCCTTCGTGCAGTCACTCACCTTCCAAGTTCCTCGACATCTGCTATCCTGAGTGATCCATACCTTGGCAAGGCTTTCTTGCGTTGGAAGGTTAAACAACCAAGGCATATAACTGCCTCAAAACCATGATGCTAGTCATAGCATGCTCATGGAAATCAATGGACACTATTGGGTACCAGTGTCCCACAATGACCCTGCTCCTGAAGTGCTTTACCAACATACTGCTGCTTGTTTCCATTCCTTTCTTTCATGTTGCTAATTCTTGTAGTCAATTCCAACCACCCAATTAGGCATTTTCGTGTTTCCTGTACTAAGCACATAACTTCCATTAGATTTAAAATAAATTCACATCATACCTCTTGGTAGCTCATCAATAAGGTACACTTGCAATATTGTTTACCTCCAATCACAACAATTGAAACTATCATCTTTGACCAAATTATCGTGTATAAACATATCACATTAGGTTAGCTCAAAAAAACACCATCATAGATCAAAATCATAAATCACATGTAACCATAATAAA
This sequence comes from Pinus taeda, assembly GCA_000404065.3. Taxonomy (NCBI): domain Eukaryota; kingdom Viridiplantae; phylum Streptophyta; class Pinopsida; order Pinales; family Pinaceae; genus Pinus; species Pinus taeda. The sequence continues at coordinate 237,894 of APFE031678202.1, read as the reverse complement.
CTAGAATCATAGATCACATGTAATCATCATAGACCATAATCATAAATCACATGCATAATTAAACTGAAATAAGTTACTCATACTTATCCTTTAATCAATTCGTAGCTTCTACCTTTTTCCTTATTCCGTACGCACTCTGGATCAGTTGGCAAACCTGACAAACACCTAGTGCCTTCTCCTCAACCATGTGCACATACACATACAATGACAAACAACATACACCACCATGCAATACATGCATCTACGCCTAACACACAGCATGTACACCTACACCTAGTTTACAACACAACACAATTCATACGCCTACACCTTGTGTACACCACCACACAATACATATACATACACAGAGTACAACATAACGAATAACGTGTCATGATACCATGACTACACAACGCAGATACATAGTACCATACGCCCGCAACACAACATGTATGACACACGAAATACCACATGTACACGAGTACCATATGTACAACACGTACATAATACCACATGTACAAAGCACCGCCTATACAACATGTGCACACAATCACATGTACACGACACCACTTGCACAATGTGTACACAACACGGCATGCACATCATACCACAGGTACAACGTGTACATAATACCACATGTACATAGTACCACATACATGACATGTACACGAAACCACATGTACACATCATCACATGCATGATATGTACACAGCATTACATGCACAAAACACCACATGTACAACATGTACATGGCACCACATGCTCACAACACCACTTGTACAAGCATGCACACAATACCATATGTACAACATGCACACAACACAATATGTACATAGCACTGCATATAAAACATGTACATAACACCCCATGTACAAATCATTGCATATCCAACATGCACACAACACAATATGCATACAACACCGCATATCCATCGTGCACTTAGTACAATATGTACATAGCACCACAAATCCGACATGCACATAGCACCATCTATAAGAATCACTACATATGAAACATTCACACAACATTATCTGTACCACCCTATACATAACATTGCATAAACAACGTGTACACACACTCTATATGCGCAACATCACAGATGAAACATGTACAACCTATGCACAAAAACATTCAAAACCACACTATATCTAGCAAGCAAACTTGCTTCCTGTATCTTATCCATGGTTGTCCCAACATGTCGCAGACCATGCTGCTTTCATTTCGCTAACAAATCCTTTAGTGTTACCTATCATGGCGTAAATATAGACATAGTATAATCAGATAATATCAAGTCGTAACCACATTATATTGACCTCATATATTTTTCATAATTACTCTTCCCACTTTATTCCTCATAAACAAGGAACTTCTTCATGTTATTCACCTACATAAGAAATCATTCCTCCACAAGAATGATCCCTAACGATCCTTTCAGACAACAACATATATACATACATATATATACATATACATATTAGCATTAATAATCATGATCCATGAGGACTCCGTCAGACATGACATACATACATGCATACATGTATACATATGTAAACATCAACATAGTTATGATCACAACATAATTATCAGATAACATAAGGTCTAGGTTAAGAGAACTTCCTTATTTTTGCACATCATGCACAACATTGAGAACCACAGTTCCCAACTTAGCCAAGGCATATGACACCTCGGATCCATTCACTTTACCTTTCTCATGTATGTACTACTAGCATCCATCTACCATAATGGACCCAACCAGTCCAACCGATTGTCATAGTCTTACCTTCTGCTACACTTACTCACACATCGTAGTTCATCCATGTCTTACATTACCCATTGGGTACTACACATCTCTCCTTGAGCTCCATTAAATTTTCTCTTTCCCAATCAATTCCTAGGACTCTCAAAACATAAAAGTAAATACCAAGAGGCAATCAAAACAAAACCATGGAAACCAATAACAATATAACACCACAAACAAAGTGGAAAACCCTTGCACCATTCAAGAAAAAATTGCAATCAAGATCAACAAATCACCAAGGACCAAAAGAACAAGACTGACAATAGACACTGTGACTGAATCCCCATGGTTTCAAAGGAAGCTCAACGCAAGCCTTCTTTAAGATTTCATGTCAACTTCTCTTGCCATGAAACTCCCTGCATCACACTACCATAAACACATAACTGTCAGTGCATAAATAAAAATAACAATACATCAATTACCTTACCTTGTTGTGCCAATCACATTTCTTGCAACTGAACACATCCACGCCATGTGTCAAGGGACTCCAATTCCCTTAATGGGTCTATCTATAAATAGACACCAATTTTTATACCTGTCAAATACATTTCCATGAATATATCACCTACCCACATAATTTCAAACAAATCAAGGTTAAGAGGATTTCATGTATGCAAAACCCTCATTCATTTGGAATTAGGGTTTCCAAGCAAATCCAAAGGAATTATTGCCCAATTCCTTTCTTTTACCTTTTTACCTTGTTGCAATTGAGGCTTACTATGTGTTATCACTTCACCCAACTGCTAAGTATATATAAGCACATAAACTATTACCTTGTCAAGCTAGTACCATGAATGTTACCCTGCAACTATTCATAGATGTCAACCACATGTTCCAAATATCAAGAAAATCATATCTATGAATTTGAAATCAACCTTTACCAAGGCTAACAATCATGTCATAATCAACAATCAACTCACACTCACTAGACATAATACATAATTCTACAACTATCACCTACTTACACTCAAGTATGTATCAACTGTCTCAACACATATGTGTTAGTACAACCACATTAAAACAAGATCATTTGAACACATACTCATATTATGCAATTCATCAAACATTCAACCAACTTGCAAACATACCATGTTAAATTAGTCAACTAGACAACATAATAGACACCAAACGCTCAAACACCCAATAGGTGACATAATCAAACATTCAAGCACAAAGTAGATGATAAAAGCAAGCTCATACCTTAATATATCTCATGGGAGGCTATCTTGTCTACACAATCAATCTAGATTAGCATGATATAACTTCACAACTCATCAGTTGGAGCAAAAATAAGGTCATGATATCCATAAAAATAACTACCTAACATGTTCACATCATAAGTTGATAAACATTTATCTTTCATGCATAACAATCACATCTTCATAGTCAGTCTAGATTAGTATGACATAATATCACAACATATTAACTCATATATGAATGTCATAACACTAAACATTTGCATAGACCAATCCAACTTAGTATGATACATATAACATCAACATCTTAATGTAATAACCCTAATTATTAAGTTACTAGCATAAAACAACAACAAGTTAACCTAGAACATACTCATCAACAAAATATAACATATAACCTAATCCTCAAGTTTTCTAACCTAAAACAACAATAGAAATGCATACAACCATAGGTTACCATCATTCATGACTATCTGACACATGTGAATATGACTATACTAATCAACTAACATCTATCATCTATGTAACCATAACATCAATAGAATCAAAGCCATACACATAACCATAATGCATATAACAATCCTTAGCGTACATAGCGGCATGCTCAACATACAAAAATGCATGATGACATGTTCTTGCCTCGAGGTCCAATGTTGCAACTTCACTCTAATGATCTGCTTCTCCTGCTCTATCTCAGCCAACAAATTAGCATCATAACATACCAATATAATCATGATGACCTAACTGCATACAATTACCTCATGCACAACAATATTCACCATGAAAATTCATTCTTAACAACATATAAACACTGACATGCATAACAAATTCATATACAACCACACACTCATGACGACACATCCCACAACAAAACGATCAAGCTTCACATAGTGACATCACTACAAACTTGATCAACACCATGAAAATGCAACAAGCACATGGACTACAAACATAAGCAACAGTTAATTAATTCATCTTGAGTTAATTAGTTGGAGAAAATCAAACATGAAGTCTATGCGAAGACATGAAACAATTATCCCTTTGATTGAGGAAGTTATCCCTTGATTGAGGAGATCACGATGAGTTGTACTTTGAGTGTAATTAGTTAGCTCAGTTAACTGAGTTAAGTCCAGTTAGATTAGTTCCAACAGTTTGTGGAACTGATTGTGAGTTTAGTTAGTTAATGCATGCATGCATGTAACTAGTGTACTTCAGATAACTGAATATTCTCTCATAAATAACTCATGCATGTCAGTTCAGTCAGAGACCCAATTGAGATCAGAGGATGAGACAGTGTACTATCAATTGTAGGGATATTCCATTGAGGATATCTCTTGCATGCAGAAGGAATTCATTCCTTGGAGATTCCACAGTTATTTTCCTAAGTTTGGTGAGTTGTGTGAGAGGTAAATTCACACAAGTGGCAACCAGAGGACCCAGGAGAAACTGCGCAAGGACATAGGAGGCTTGGAGGACCGAGGAAAGGCATATGTTATGTCTTTTCAGTCTATGAGCAACATTGAGGGATTGCATTGAGAGTTGGATAGCTTGTGAGCTAAAACTTTGTGTAGTCCAGAGATATTTCCACTTGTATGATAATACAGATAGCGAGGTTTTTTAGGTGAGGCTTTCCCCAAATTATTCTTCTACGTTAATGTGTGATTGATTTCTCATTCTCTATTATATGTGTTCTATTTGATCTTACTCAAAATTCATTAAGCTTCTGCAAAGTTTGTTGTAGAAGTAGATCAAGTATTTTTCTTTAGTATATTGCATTATTAGGTGAGCTATAGTGAGAAATTCTACATGATATCAAAGCAAAAGTGATCAAAGCAGAGAATAGTATACAAACAAGGGAGAATTTCAAAGTTTGAAGTTCCTAATTATAGAAATCAAATTCTTATAACATCTCAAATTTCACCAATGGCATTCAATGGTTTGAGACTCGAGTATGCCCTAGATGACAGTATGAATTATATAGCTTGGAAGGATCACATGGAAGTAGTATTAGAGGATAATCGTTTGAAGGAGTTCATTGATCAAGAAGTCCCCAAGCCAACAGCTACTAATGCCCAAGAATTGGTAGAATGGAAGAAATGTATGGCTAGAGCGAGGAGGATCCTTCTAGAGGGAGTTTGAGACCACATTGTCACGAGTCTCCATGGGAAGGAGACACCATTTTCAATGTCGAATTCATTGAAGGATCTATATCAGAACAACAATGATCAGAAGAAGCTGGAGCTGAAAGAGAAGCTTCGGAAAATCAAGTGTGAAAAGGGTGACACGATCTCATTTTTGAAATGCGTCGACAAATGAAAGATCATGTGATTTACGTTGACGAATCTCTCATAAAAAATGATCTCTACATATTTGAACAAGCTCACCACCTACAGGGATGAGCTTGGAAGTGTAGGAATCACGACAGCCGATGATGACATTGTGAGTCTTGCTCTCCTCGGTCTTCCTAAGAGCTAGCATGGCTACCAAGACTCAATAAATGGAAGAAAGAAACTACTAGATTGGGAACGACTGTGGCTGGATCTGATGTAGGAGGAGATAAGGAGAAGCATCAGGGCTGGATCTTCATCAAAGCATGATGATGAAGAAAATCTAGCCTTAGAGAGTAAGGCAAGGAAACGGAAAGGGAAGGATCCCCATTCTAAATCGAGTTCTTCCGATGGTGGGAAGAAGATTGACAAATCGAGGTGGGCCATTATGCTAGAAACTGTCCATGGAATAAATCCAAGAAGGGATCCTCAAAAGGATCATATGGTGAGGCACTGGTATCAGAGTTCGAATTGGATTTCACCCTCATCGCATTCATGGTTTCATCGATGGTGGGTTTTGTTTGGTACCTGGACAGTGGAGCCTCATTCGACAAGACTGACGACAAGAGTCTATTTAATACCTTTGAGGAGAAAGACCTCCAGATGCGTATAGAGATGGACGATGATGGAAAGTACCGTGTTTTAGTTGAAGGCATGGTTGTGTTTTAGAGGGAGCATGGAGCTCCTCTCACCCTGATTGATGTAAAGTATGTGCCTGGTCTGAAGAAGAAATTGGTGTCTGTCACTATGTTGGAAGACAAAGGCAATGATGTAGTGTTTAGTAAAGGAAAGGCATTCTTGAGGCATAACGGCACTGGAAAAACATAGAGGATTGGGATTTGAGTAAAGAATATCTACAAGCTGGAGGTAGACAACTGTGCTACATTGAGTTCCAAAGCAGAGTTGGTGCAAAGCCAAGATATTGGTGAGCTATGGCATAGAATATTGGGATGCTTGCACCATGGGTCCTTGAAGATCATTCAACAGATTTCTACCGGACTTCCCAAGCGTAAACCAGAGCAAGTGGATACATGCAAAGGTTGTACCTTGGGTAAGTATGCAAAATCTTCCTTTCAGGATTGAGACAGTTGAGCTGGAGCAATCCCTGAGCAAGTTCATACAGATTTGTGTAGATCATTCTCGACAGCCTCCACCACTAAACAAAGGTACTATGTTATTTTTGTTGATGATTTTTCTTGTAGATGTTGGATATACTTCATGCAGAAGAAGGATCAAACCTTCTCAAGGTTTTGTGAGTTCAAAGCCTTGGTTGAGAAATAATATGGAAAGAAAATAAGGGCCTTGGGAAGCGACAATGGTCAAGAGTATGTCTCCCAACAGTTTAAGGACTTATGTGTAGCAGAAGGAATTAAACGAGAGTTGACGACACCCCATAACCCATAACAGAATTGGGTGGCCGAAAGGAAAAACAGATCAATTGTGGAGCACCTCAGGTGATGCTGCATGACCAAGGCCTACCACTTCATTTGTGGGGTAAGGCATGTAATACAATAGTATACTTGCAGAATAGAAGCCCACATCATATATTGGGGATGAAGACACCAGTGGAGGCTATTTCTAGGAAGAGACCAGATGTGAGTTACTTTAAGATCTTTGGCTCATCAGTATTTTTCCATGTGACCAAAGATGCTCGGAAGAAGCTAGAGCCAACCACTGAGTTGGGGATTCTTGTGGGGTACATTGATACACCCCACAACTATCGGGTGTTCTTTCCTACCAGTCAGAGGACAATGGTATGCAGAGATCTGAAGTTTTACGAGCAGAAGGCCATGTGAGTTTCCCTTGAGAGGGAGCTCAAGTTGCATGCACAGGACGAAGTTTTGATTCCTAAGGAGCAGGAGCCTCAGACTGATGCGGAGCAGCTGCATGTAGATCATCCAGGAGTGCAGACATCCACTCATGTAGAGTCTTCCAGAGATGGGAAGAAAATCTCAAGGGAAGTTCACAAATTGATGATGGATGTGAGAGAGAATGTGGGACAACAATCTTCTCAGTGCAGATAGAGGAGGTCACCTGAGCAGTACACTGGTTACATGGCCCTGGTTGGGGAGTGTGTAGAGACCGAACCATCTTCCTTCGAGGAAGTAGTGCAGAAGCTAGTCTGGGTTGATGCTATGGTGGAGGAGTACGACTCCATAGTTTAGAATAATGTTTGGGATGTTGTCCAAGACAGAAGGACAAGTTAGTAGTGAGTTCCCGATGGCTTTACAAGGTAAAGCAAGCAACTGATGGCAGTGTGGAGAAACATAAGGCAAGGATTGTTGCCCGTGGTTTCTCATAGGTTGAGGGGATCAACTATGATGAGACGTTTGCTCCTGTAGAAAGGTACACATCTATCAGATCGACGTTGGAACTATCAACACAGATGGGCTAGAAGATCCATCAGATGGATGTGAATACTGCATTCCTCAATGGAAAGATTAAGGAAGAGATGTACATAGAGTAGTTGGAAGGATTTGATACCTTTTATCGTGATTCGCATGTGTGCCGAATTGAGAGAGATTTGTACGGGATGAATCAAGGACCTCGTGCTTGGTACACCAAGATCGACAGCGATTTCACCAGGTTGGGCTTCACAAAGAGTGAAGCAGATGCGAACCTTTACCACATCATGGTAGAAGGTAAGCCATTGATCTTTTTTCTTTATGTTGATGATCTGATATTGATAGGTGATGATAAGTTGATCAAGTCTTGCAAGGAGGACCCTGAAAGAGAGTTCGAGATGAAAAACATGGGTCTTATGCACTATCTTCTAGGCATGGAAGTGTGGCAGAAGGATGGGGAAGTGTTTGTGTCTCAAGGCAAGTATGCCAATGAGATACTTAGGAGATTCTACATGAAGAAGTGCAAGCCCATGCAGACTCCTCTAGCAGGTAACTGGAGGAAGGAGGATGCTACTTCAAGTGAGGCAGTAGCTATTACTATTTATCAGAAACTTGTGGGTTTATTGAAGTATTTAGTGAACACACGACTATATTTGTGCTTTGCGGTGAACCAGCTGAGTCAAGCTATGGTTCAGCCTACCAAGCTATTTTGGAAGGTAGCAAAGCATGTGCTGAGATACCTCAGAGGCACATCTCAGTATGGATTATGGTATAGACAGACAGAGGGAGTGAAGCTTCAAGGCTTCACAGATGCAGATTGAGCAGCGAGTCCATGAGATCGGAAGAGCACTTCAGGAGGAATTTTCAACCTTGGTTTAGCTACAATTTGTTGGTACAACAAGAAACAGAGGCCAGTTACACTTAGCTCAGTAGAGGTTGAATACATGGCTGCCAGTCAGGCAGCATGTGACGCTATTTGGACGCAGAAAATTCTAGTTGGATTGTTTGGTCACAGGATGGATCCAACAGTGATCTATTGCGATAATCAGAGTTGTATCAAACTCTCTGATAATCTAGTATTTCATGACAGGTCCAAGCACATTGATATCCAGTATCATCATATTCCAGACTGTGTGGTGAAGAGGATCATGTTGTTGTTGTATATTTCGACCGAGGAGTAGGATGCAGATATTTTGAAAAAGGCATTGTCAAAATGAAAATTTGAGTTCCATAAAGATAGGATCAGGGTGACAGATAATCCCTTTCTCATTGAGATGGAGTGTTGAAAATAGCAACAAGAAATGCTAAATATATAAGTGCTAAAAATAACATTGCTATAAATAGGATTTCGGGATACATTCCAATTTTAGTTATTGCCTAAACTAAAATTGAGAATTAAAGTTCGAATTTGATCTTAGCAGCTATTTGAAAAATAATTAATTAATTCATCTTGAGTTAATTAGTTTGAGAAAATCAAACATGAAGTCTATGTGAAGACATGCAACAGTTATCCCTTTGATTGAGGAAGTTATCTCTTGATTAAGGAAATCAAGATGAGTTGCACTTTGAGTTGTAATTAGTTAGCTCAGTTAATTAAGTCCAGTTAGATTAGTCCCAACAGTTTGTGGAACTGATTGTGAGTTCAGTTAGTTAATGCATGCATGCATGTAACTAGTGTACTTCAGATAACTGAATATTGTCTCATAAATAACTCATGCATGTCAGTTCAGTCAGAGACCCAGTTGAGATCAAAGGATGGGACAGTATACTATCAGTTGCAGGAATATTCCATTGAGGATATCTCTTGCATGCAAAAGGAATTCATTCCTTGGAGATTGCACAATTATTTTTTTGAGTTTGGTGAGTTGTGTGAGAGGTGAGTTCACACAAGTGGTAGTCAGAGGACCCAGGAGAAATTGCGCAAGGAAATAGGAGGCTTGGAGGATTGAGGGAACGCATATGTTGTGTCTATTTAGTCTATGAGCAGTATTGAGGGATTGTATTGAGAGCTAGATAGCTTGTGAGCTAAATCTTTGTGTAATCCAGAAATATTTCCACTTGTATGCTAATACAGATAGCGGGGTTTTTTAGCTGAGGCTTTCCCAAAGTATTCTTTTGTGTTCATGTGTGATTGATTTCTCATTCTCTGTTATATTTGTTCTATTTGATCTTGCTCAAAATAGATTAAGCTTCCGCAAAGTTTGTTGTAGAAGTAGATCAAGTATTTTGCTTTAGTATATTGCATTATCAAGTGATCTACAGTGAGAAATTCTACAAGGGTAGGCTAAAAAACACTATTGCACATGGAAAAACCCATGCCATAACAACAAAAGAACCACATGCAATACCATGCATGCTAAATCTAGCAAGGAAAATACACATGCAAATTGATACCAGCAAAGAATACTATTGTAGATGCTTGATCCTTCCTTTCTCTGCTTTATCTTTTCTTCCTATTCCCTTCATTGCCTTTCTTGATCCATTGCCAAAATTCTCCAAGAAAAGTCTAAGTGTCCAAGAGAATGAGAGAGAGACAAAGAATAATGAGAGAGCTCCAAAAACTGAACTGACAAAGGGTTACACTAACCAAGTTTTCCCATTGATCCTCAAAGCCTTTTTACCAATAAGGCATCTATTTTCTTCATTTTCCATTATTTTCCTTCATTTTCCTCCTCACATGAAACCAGTGATCTTTCACCTTCCTTTACTCCTAATTTCCATTATTTTCATAAAGAATACACCAATTAATATCATTGTCTTTGCTAATTTCCTTTAGCCATAATAACCAAATGAACACCCACTAGGATGTTTTACACAACATTCAGCTTGGAATAAGTGTCCCATCAACCATAATATATATATATATATATATATATATTATATATTTATATATATATATTATATTTACAGGAATTTTTAACAAGGGTTGTTAGAGATATCATTCTTCTACATTCAATATACCTGACCAAATTCAGCTTGGAAGAAAGAAAATAACCCTTGTAAGAATGAAATACCTACAAAACAAATTATATTTGTTATTGAAACAGAAACAGTTTACATTTTCTTCATTGTTGCATCGTCCATATGCAATTTGTGGAACTAATATTGCTTGCATTTCTTGCAAATATTTTTCTCGACCATTATTTGCTTGCGCAATATTCTACCAAGAAACATCAAGAATGATATGCGTAAGATAATATAAATTTAACATTGAGAACCACTAAAACTTTCAAAATAAATCAGCATTAAGCACACGTGCTCCTCCAAGAGGAAAAAATTATTCACATTCTTTGGTGTCAACAATATTCTTTATATAGCTACATTGACAAATATTGGTTCCAACATTTCCTACATACCAACCCAAATTATCAACCATTCTACCAAGCATATTACTATCACCAAAAAAATCATATGCAACAACTTCTTCCCTGAAATAAGATTCCCTATCTTCCATTATAACATCTCTTGCACCATTTCCACAGCCCCTAAGGTTCTCATCTCTATTAAGGGATCCTATGTAAACACAATGTTCCAAAACATACAACATCTCAAAATATATATGGAATATCAACAAAATTTGGAGAGAATCAACAACAAAGCAAACAAACATGCAAAAAAAATGTTCTCCTATGTAAATATGAAGTTTCTAAACATATGATTAGTTAAATCATATGTTTCATCATTTTGTGAAGTTTGGCAAGTTGGTTGTCGACCATCACATTCAGGAAGAAATAAGGGCTCAATTTATACATTTTGACATTTTTCTGAAAAAACAATACAGGAAAAAAATACAACAGTAAAAACTTTAGATGATCAAGTAAAAAAAATGAAAAAGAAAAAAAAAACTTGAAATACTTTCATTTTTTCAAAAGACACATTACATATAGATTTAGCATGGGTAACTATATTAACAATATAGCTTCTACCAAGAAATGCTTAACCCTCTTCTCTAACATAGTCTCCCAAATTTTCAACCATTTCACGAAATTTTTCATTCCTACAGTTCTCATCGGCTCCCAAAATTGCAATTCTTTCATTCTTTTCACATAAAATATCACCGTTGTTCATATTAAGACTCTCTTCCAAAACATAATGTTATAAAAAAAAAACAAAAATTAGTAAACCTTAAAAAAATATAAGTTCTTTCAGATCATCAAAATCCAACGAAATGACCATCAAAACAAAATCTTCATTGTAGAAAACTACTTCTCTTTTCATACTAACGATTTATAGCTCCTCCTTCTTCATATTTTCTAAAGCTATTTTCTTTCATTGATATGCATATGTTCAGTGCACTTTAATGACTTTCATATTTTGTTGATGCCACTATTGTTTGTATTCATTTGATCGTCGTCGTGTACCAGTAGAGCGAGGTATGTTCGCACCACTCTTGCTTCCTATTTCACTCAAGATTTCTATGACAAAGATAACGTCAGTTCAAAATTCATGTCACAATTCCCTTCAACGCTAATACGTATTCTTCAATCTTGAAAAAACTAAAACTAACAAAAGTGCACAAAAGAAATATTTGAGAAATTATGTTTCCCATGACAATGTTGGAACACATGGAAAAAAGGTCCCCTTAAACATAATCGATACAACAACAAGTTCCACAAATAAAAAAAAATAAAAAATATGAATTGCATTCCAAATTTACCATATGTATGTCATTAATATAACTTCAAAATGTGAATTACAATGATGCTAAAAAAATATTTAAAAACATACGCAGGTTCTTCAGCATGATCAAAAAACAAACATGTTGAAGCCTTAAATCATCATTCAGTAAATCCACACGTAGTGCAGCTATGTGAAGAATACAATTTTCATTTTGAATAACCGAAAATAACCGAAAATGTGAGTCCATGTTTTTAGAAACATGTTTCAAAAACAACATACATAATTTTCTAGACTGCACTCCTAAACACTAAGAACTCCAACATTTCTAAACATTTTGATAAAAGGGTTGACAATGAAATAATTTTTTGTATGCAAATAACTTTTAGGCATGCTAGGAAACACCATAGTAGACAAGTGACCACTATATTTAAGGTATGGTGCTAGGAAGCAATGATCGGGAAAACGAGTGGAGAAAGAAATAAATCCTAACTCTTTCTTAGGGTATTGACCACAAGTCGTATGGAAAAGCGGGTTTTCCAAAAAAATACACCATTGTCTACAAAGCAACTTAAATTTCATCAATACCAACAAAGGAAGCCAATGAAACAGAAGCTCAATAATATCAAAGGGGAGAAATTTCCAAATAGTAGGATCCATATGAAAAGCAACAACCTTTGCTCACAACAAAGGAAAATTTCCCTTACGTAATAAAAGAAAAAAACATATGAATCAGAATAGAAACAATGCTCATTCATTATTTGAATGTGAAATAAATTAAGAAATTTTTTTATTTTCATCATTACTTGGTTCCTAATATTAGACTAAATAAATTAAATAATGCAACTTAAAAATTCAGAAAAAAAAAAAAAGAAAACAAACAAACAAACAAACAAACAAACAAAAAACACGAAACAAAACAAAACAAAACAAACAAACAAACAAACAAACGTTCTACTAAAAATTTCAAACTTATCTAATAAACACTAAAATTTAACATTCATTCTCAGATTAAAATTTTCTATAATAACACTATGCAATATCCAATCACTAAATAAAATAGTAAAAAAAATAGAGACAAACAACTTTAAACGTTTAGTATTTTGGTCAACACTTGTACTCAGTAATGTTCACTCTTTCATTTCCTAATTTTCCCTCTCTACACATATAAGAAAATCTATTTTAGAAATTACATGATATTAATTTATTATGTTTTCCTATATCAAATTATATGAAAATTTTTAAGTAAATGAAAACAATAATGGGAAACAATTCAAAAATTATATAATAATTTTTTTATACGTTATATTTTTTCAATAAATATTTTCTTTTATTGGATTTATAGTTGATATCATTTAGTTATTTATTTATATTATTATGGATTGTAATAATATTAATGTTTTTTTATAATTTAGTTTTTTTTTAATTTAGCAAGTTAAGTTTAATTGTGCATAGAAATTTATTAAATTCGCTGCGGCATTTTTTTATTACTTTTGGAAAATAAAAACAAAATTTTATTGGGAATAATAATGCTAAAAACATTATTGATTAAATAACATATATATGTTAGTTTTAAAACAAGAATAAAAATGTTTATCGGGTCTTGGATAGATGGTGATGGGGTGTTTTGTTAAGGCACTCACCTGATGTGAAGTCATTGGTCTTGGATAGATGGTGATTAGGTGTTTTGTTAAGGCACTCACTTGATGTGAAGTCATTGATTCAATTCGCTGCCCAATTAAAACATGATAAATATGTATTCCTCCTAAACTTACAAAAAAACAAAAACAAAAATATTCTTTAATCCATTCTATATATTTTAAATTGAAATTGTCTTTTTTCTCACTTTCATAAATTATTTTAAGTGATTCCTCATCAACATAAATTTATTTAAATCTCTTGACATTTGATCTACATATTTTACATGTTATATTGAATTTATACCTATTAATTATGTACATTATATTTCCAATTAAAATGAAATTGTAATTTCTCTTTAATTTAATCAAATCGAAATTATGTGTTTCCTCACAGTACCTCAATTTTAAACAATTCCATGTTAATTATTGTATTTTAATTCCATACTTATTATTTTATTACATATAGCTAATTAAAAAATAAAAAGAATAAAACAATAATTTTTTTTACTGATTATTATACTTCCATATAAATAAAAGTAATATATACTATTTAGAGTTAACTAAAAGAAAACATGTTAACTCATTCTAGCTTACTATTTTATAAACATTAAGGTGTTTCATCGTAATATTTTGAGAAGTATCCATTTAGTATTAAAATTCCTTGTTCTCAATTTCACCTAGAAATGGATTAGGAGTACAATCTATATCGTCATTAAAAACTTGACAAATAACTTTAAAAACTTGACAAATAACTTTATAGTTCATTGAAAGTGTGAAAAAAAAACATGTTAACTCATTTTAGCTTACTATTATATAAAGTTTAAGTGGTTTCATCATTATATTTTCAGAACTATCCATTTACTACTAAAACTTGTTGGTTTGTATTTGACATAGAAATCGATTAGGAGTACAATCTCTATCGTCGTTAAAATTTTGATAAATAACTTTATACCTCTTTAAAAGAGTCAACCAAAAAAACATGTTAATATAATTAATAAAAAGAAGAATATAAATATTTTTTTATTTATTCTATATGTTTTAAATTCAAATTATCTTTTTTCACTTCTATAAGTTATTTTAATGGTTCTCCTCCCCATACAATATACCCCCAACAAGAAGACAAACAAATTACATGAGAAGACAAAGTAAAAAAAAACATTATGTACCTACATCATTACAACACTGATTGAGTTTATTATATATTACAATACACAATAATATAGTGTATATGGACACAAGTTTTAATTTGTCAGTTTGGATTTGTTACATAAACTTTGGGTCACATGCTAAGGGTAAAGTATTAATCGGGTTCTTGACTGCACTTGCGTGTAAGTATTTAACCTTAGCGCTTATTTCCTTGCGCGCGACCCAGGTGACCATCCCCCCAAGCTTTCGAAGTTTCAGGAGACCTATGTTTGGTAGTTGGCCGAGGCGGGCACACAACACTTCTTCCACCATAGATCTACAAACCAATCCAATGAATATAATGATTTGGGGACAATTAGGGTATGACCCCCACTAAACCATCACGAGCTTGTCATTTTTATTTCCTTTGCTTGGCCACGAGCGCCGCTCTACAACTGGTTTTGATTCTTGCTCTTATGTGATGAAGGAGACTCCATTCTATTTCTTCGGCATACTCACATCTCTGAGGTAATATTATAGGGTTGGTTCTTCTTTTACTTCTAAATTTATCCCAAATCAACCAGTTAATTCCTCAACTAGGTTTGCAAAATATAGGTGGGTGAGGTGGATCAACTAGGTTTGCAAAATATAGGTGGGTGAGGTTGATAACAAGTTTGAGCTTACGATGTTGCAGAGAAACGAATAATTTATAGACATCTTCAGCTACAAACGAGCAATAACTGTGAAGAATGATATTTATTATCTACTGACTACGTTGACTGTTGAACAATGATAGATGCCATCTGATTAGTGAGCGATGGCGTTCGTGATTAATACTTGACAACTCCCTTTAATCACGATCTACATGTTAACTTTCCTGCTGGTCTAAGTCTCAGCTAGGCTTACAATATAATTTGGATTTTCTACAATGCACAACTTACTTCCACACATTTCAAATTTAGCCTTTCCAAGAGGCTTAGTGAATATGTCAGCCACATTTTCATTTGTATTACAATATGATAAGTCAATTCCTTTTGATTGCACTTTTTCTCTTAGAAAATGATGTTGTGTGTCAATATGTTTTGTCTTTGCATTATATATAGGATTGTTTTCCAATTTGACAGTGCTTTGCTCATCACATCTGATTACTGTAGGTGCTTGTTGTGTTTCTCCAACATCTTCAAGTATCCTTCTAAACCATATTGCTTCACACGTAGCACTGCATAATGATTTATACTCAGCTTCAGTGGATGATAAGGAAATAGTTCGTTGTTTCTTAGTGCTCTATGATATTGGTCTTGAACCAATAATGAACACGTATCCAGTAGTAGATTTCCTGTCATCTAGATTTCCAGTCTAGTTAGAATCAGAATAACATACCAACAAAACATCAAATTCATCAGTATACATAATACCAAAATTAAGTGTTCCTTTCAGATGTCAAAGGACTTTCTTTACTGCTTTCCAGTGGCTTTCACAAGGTTTAGCCATGAAATGACTAAGTATGCTAACAGAATATGCTATATTTGGCCTGGTAGTGGTGAGATAGTTCAGACTTCCCACCAATTGACGATGCAAGGTTCCATTCACGTCTTTGATTCCATCATCACTGCACAATTTGGCATTCTGTTCTAAATGAGTAGATTTTGCTTTACATTTAATCATATTGGACCTTTCACAGATTTCCCTTGTATATTTTCTTTGTGTGATTAGTGTCTTACTAGATTCCCCAAACTTCAAGACCTAAACAATAATGCAATTCACCAAGATCCTTCATCTCAAATACATGTGACAACTGAATTTTAATTTCTTCAGTCAACTTGCATGCATTTCCTGTTATGATAAGATCATCAATAGATGCAGATATTAAAGAAACCTTCCCACCTTCATCTTCCTTGATGTGCAAGTTAGGATCATTTTTGCTTCCCATAAAAGAAAGAATCAATTTTCAAATACCAAGATCTTGGTGCTTGTTTCAAACCATATAAATCTTTCTTTAACCTGCAAACCAGATGCTCCTGTCGCTGTTTTACAAACTCTTAAGGTTGAACCAAATAAACTTCTTCTTTTAACTCACCATTTAAAAATGTAGATTTGACATCTAACTGATGCATTTTCCAATTATATTTTGTAGCTAGTGCAATTATGAATCTAATTGTGTTCAATTTAGCTACAGGTGCAAAAATATCTTCATAATCAATTCCCTCCTTTTGTGAATATCCTTTTGTAACCAATCTAGCTTTATGCTTAGCAATACTTCTATTAACATTAAACTTTGATTTATAAATCCATTTGCATCCTATGGGAACTTTTTTTTAGGTAGTTATGTTAATTCCCATGTGTCATTCTTCATTATAGAGTTATATTCTTCATTCATTGCATCTATCCATTCTTTATATTCTTTAGCTTCCTCATAGCTTGAAGGTTTTACAACATTCATAACAAGATACATTAATGCATAATCTTTATACCTTACAGGTCCCTGACTTTGACGTGATGACCTTCTTGGAGTTTTACAGCTTTCATCTTTCTTTCTGCTTTGCGGAGTCTCCTCTCCTCTTCATGGAGTGTCGTGACTCCTTGATTCTCCTTGCTCTTGAACCTGTACCTTTAATGTGCCTGTTCCTTTTTGTTATATACCTAGGGGGGATAATATGAGGTACCAAGGGAGGTAACCAAGGTAATAATGTAATAATGGGATCGGCCATAGTAATAAATAAGGTGGTTAACCCATATCATGTAAGGGACCACAAGTAGTTAGTAATAATGTAATGGGCCCATGGTATTAGTCGATGATATGAGGGAACCATGGTAATGATCCATGGTATTGTATGTATGAGGCCTATATAGAGGCTAGAGACTCCATGTCAAGGAATATTGTGAAGAACTATTGTATGAACAAGCATATGGCTTGTGGAGTGTTCTCCTTCCTTAAGGAGTGAATGTATGCTGTTGCCCTACCATAAGGGTTTGATAATAAAGAAGTATTTCTATCTATTCAGATCTTGTTATTCTTGGGTTTATTTATATTTTTATATATTTCTGGGTTAGATCTACAACAAGTGGTATTAGATCTATAACAAGTGGTATTAGATCTACAACAATTGGTATCAGAGCACTTTCTTGGGCAAAAAAGTGGATATTTTTTTTATATTTTTGCAGGATTTCAGGAGCGGCGAGTTTGCAGATTAGATCTGTACATTTTGGTGCAAGATCTGCAAAATATAATTGCATATCTGGATTCTATGTGAAAAAATACCCGATTTCAAAAAAAAAAATTGGCTGAATCGGAGTCCGGATGAAGGAGATATTGCTGATCTAAAAATCAGTGGGGTTGCAGACAATTTTTTAGGGCAGCGAGTTTGCGGCGCAGATCTGGACGTCCTGGTGCAATATCTACAAGATATAATTGTATATATGGAATCTTTGTGAAAAAATACCTAATTTCAAACAAAAAAATCAGTCGAATCGAAGTCCGGATGAAGGAGATATCGCTGATTTAAAATCAGCTCTTTTTTCAGAAATTTTGAGTGACGGCAGGAGAGTAGCAGCGCAGATCTGGAATTCTATTGCCTAGATCAGGATTTCTATCACATGGGTAGATGCAGAATGATTGTTCCATTTCTAAAAATAGGTCATAATAGGGATTCTGAGCAATATTGACTAAACTGTGACAATTTCAAATTTTCGCCAAGTGAGTGAATTTTTTCCAAACCTTCATGGCTTCTAGCAAGGAATTTTTTACAGGGAATGATAATGGTCCTACTATTGAAGAATTCATACAACAACTAAAGAGCATATTTGGGGTACATTGGAAGTCTATAGTACCAATTGGTTTGAAAGAAGAAGCTGCCATATGGTGGAACTCTCTTGGCATCAAAGACTTGTCCAAATTTTCGAATGAAGAATTGGAAAAACTCCTTTTGAACAAATGGTCTCAGGTTAGAAAACAAGATAAGGGGAAACATGTGGAGTTATTTCCTACTGGTATATCCTTATTACAGGTTCATGGGTGATTTAGAAGGAGAAGATCGTTGTGTCTATAAATCCTAGTTGCAAGCATAATTTTATCAATGTTCATTTGGCAAAAAAATTGCAAGTTCCAACCAAACACATTGAAAACATACAAGTGGATGAGGAGGATGTTCAGATTTATAAGGATTTGAAGCTTTCTATGGATAAGTATGTGTTGCATGGTGATTTTTATGCTTCAGATATGGATAACATGGATGTTGTTTTGGGATACCCTTCGATGGAATCAGTGGGTACTATCAATATTAATGTACAGAAGAAATTCCTGAAGCTCTGGTATAAAAAGAAGAAAATTACATTACATGATATTTCCATTAATAAACAGGTAGAGTCCAAGGAGGCTAAAGCAGAAGATGTTCCAGGGATTGACATATCAGATGATGAGCCTTTGATGATCGACAATCAAACACAAACAATGGCTGAAGCAGAAGAGGTTACAGGTACATCAGATGAGGGTGCAGTGGTTGAAGTCATATTGGAAAAGAAGACATCACAACAGGCACCACAACAGGGTGAATTAAAGAAAAATACACTGTGGGTTAAAACTTCAACATATCATCACCCACATCACCCCGCAAGACAACCATCAAGATGGAAACCAAGTAGTCACAACCCCTGTATGATAGATAGCAAGGAGTGAAGATCCACCTACTACACATCAACACAGAAGCGCTGCCACGGTCAACTTCCATATCAAGCGAGCGAGGCACCAACGAGATCGAGGGTTCACCTTTCTCTTGGATGGCTAGATGCACATGCATGGTACCAGTGGACTACACTTTTAAGTAGATCTTATCATTTGTGTTCTTCCCATGTTTCGGGGACGAAACATGCTTAGGGGGGTGGAATGTTATATACCTAGGGGGGGATAATATGGGGTACCAAGAGAGGTATCCAAGGTAATAATGTAATAATGGGATGGGCCATAGTAATAAATAAGGTGGTTAACCCATATCATGTAAGGGACCACAAGTAGTTAGTAATAATGTAACGGGCCCATGATATTAGTAGATGGTATGAGGGAACCATGGTAATGATCCATGGTATTGCATGTATGAGGCCTATATAGAGGCTAGAGACTCCACATGGAGGATGTGAAGGAATAGTCAAGGATTATTATATGTACAAGCATATGGCTTGTGGAGTGTTCTCCTTCCTTAAGGAGTGAATGTATGGTGTTACCCTACCTTAAGGGTTTTGATAATAAAGAAGCATTTCTATCTATTCAGATCTTGATATTCTTGGGTTTATTGATATTTTCATATATTTCTGGGTTAGATCTACAACAAGTGGTATCAGAGCTATAACAAGTGGTATTAGATCTACAACACTTTTCTTGTTCAACACTTGTCTCTAATTTGACATAATCATCAACATCATGCCATACACCAGTATTGTTCATTTTATCACCTTTATTTGCATTCTCATGAAACACCACATCCCTACATGCAAGCAGTCTATGAGTACCAGGATCAAACAAGTTGTATGCTTTCTGATAATCACAATAACCAATAAATATGCACTTAATTGACTTTGCATCAAGTTTTCTTCTTTCACCTTTTGGAATATGAGCAAATGGCTTGCAACCAAAAACTCTTAAATGACTCACTTTTGGTTCGTACCCATAAAATGCTTCAAAAGGTGTTTTAAGATCTAAACATTTGGTTGGACTCTTATTGCTCAAATAAACTATAGTATTAATGGCTTCAACCCAAAGATCATTAGAAATATTTTTACCTTGAAACATACTACATGCACATTCAACTAGTGTTCTGTTTTTCCTCTCAGCAACTCCATTTCGCTGAGGTGTATGTGGAGCTGTAAATTGTTGTAGAATCCCATTACTTTTATAATATTGATTATATTCTCTTGATATATATTCTCCCCTGTGATCAGATCTCAAAATTTTGATGGAATTACCAGTTTGTTTTTCCACCATACTTTTAAACTCGTTAAAGTACTCAAAGACACAACTCTTATTTTTAATGAAATAAACCCATGTATACCTAGATATATTATCCACAAAAATAAGAAACTACCATGCTCCACCAATAGATCTAGTTTACATAGGTCTAGATACATCAGTATGAATAAATTCAAGTATTTCTCTCTGCCTTTTTTGTTTATGTATAGGAAATTCCTCCCTATGTTGCTTCCCAAGTAGACATGCTTCACATTCAATATGACCATTCTTCGAGATAGGAATACCTTCAACCATGGTGTTCTTTTGATGTAGCATTAAATCATTGTGATATAGAAGTCCATACCTTTCATGCCATAACTACACTGTTGATATTGTTGTAGATGCCAAAGCTTGATGAATTTTCCTGGTCAAATCCAACTTATACAAGCCTCCAACTCTAGTACCTGTGGAAATAACCTTGTAGTGATCTTAATTGTCTTTCACCACACACTGTGATTTAACAAATTCCACCTTCAAATCTTGGTCAACAATAGTAGAAACAAAAATTAAATTATTTTTGGTACTACGAACATACATCACATTATGGATCTGTCTCTCTTGTCCATTAGGCAAATTCACGCCTATTACTCCATAACATTGAACTTTAAGTGATTTGTTATCTCCTAGATAAACATATGTCCCATCAATGTTTTCATAATATTCATCAAACCACTCCTTATTACAAGAAATATGGAGTGATGTACCAAAATCAATGAACCAAGCATACACATTATCATTTTCCACAGACAATGCAGCATTAGAAACAAATAATTTAAGATTTTGAAATCCATCACTAATTGAGGTGTTTTTGTCCACAAAATTTCCATTATGCCGTCTGTTTCTTTGCCTAGACTCATTATATTTCCTTTTATAGCGATCTTTAAATGATGCCCAAGTTTGCCAAAATAATAACAATCATCATTTCTCTTATCATGGATTGGAAATTTAAACTATCATACCTTTATCTTTTTCTTGAAACTTGCCTCCTTTGTTCTTGTCCCATGGCTTACCTTTGTATGGATGTTTTCCCTTATCTACCAACGCTAAATCTAAACTACTAGAGCCCAAATTAAAACTCTTCATCCTCTCCTCTTGTATAAGAATTCTCGTCAATTCATCAAATGTAGGGGACTTCTCTCTAGCTGAAAGACTTGAAACAAAAATTTGATAATCTTGCACTAAGCCATTTAATGTGATGGTGACTAAGTCAATACTAGACACCTTTTCACCAATATCTCCTAACTTATCACTTAAATTTTTAACACAAGATATAAAATTACTTATATTTTCATTTGCTTCCATTTTTAGAGATAAAATCTTAGTCTTCAAAAACAAGATCCTGTTTGTATTTGTTGTTTCATACAAACCCTTCAGCGTATCCCATGTTTCCTTTGATGTCTTGTAATCTCTCATGTGAGGAATAATGTTGTCCTTTACGGGCATACACAACAACACCTTTGGTTTCATCTCTGGTTTCTCCCAATATGGAATAGAAGTTGCAACAGTGGGTCTAGGCTCATCCCCACTGACAATGGATCACAAATTATAATCTTCTAAAATAGTAAGCTACTTGAATTTGAAATTCACATAATTTCCTCCATCAAATTTGGTGGATTCATTCAAATAAGTATCATCCAACAAATTTGACATGATAACAAAAAAAATCTTTCTTCAATCACAAAATGCAATCAAATGTACCAGATCGAAAGCTAAATGCACTCAAATTCACGAAATCTCAAAAGACTTTCACCACGTAATCACCATAAAAATGTTTAGTAACTCCTTTTCACTGCTAAAAATTTCCACTAAATATACTATCAGAATTTAAATCCAAAGTTTAAGTCTCTATACAATGCGCTGTCGGTTAAGCTTATGTTTCAGCTAAAAATTCTAATGGTTCTATCCCTATTAGGCCAATAAGAAATAAGAACTCTGCCCAATTGTCAATTCTTGCAATCTTAAACATTCAAAAAGAGATGATGGTATCTAACCTGCGACGTATCTCCAGTTGGATCAGATAGGCAGCAAGGCTCATTCGTTAGCTCCCAAGCAAATATCATTGGATCGTCCCTGTAGGCCACATTAGTGATCTTGTTAACTCTGGTTAGAATGGTCTACCATCAAAACACATTATCATTGGTTTCAAAAAATTTAATGGCAGTCTCATCCAATATCCAAATATAGCAAGCTGATCATTATCTACCTTGATGTGGTTTTTGAAGTAGGTTTTCAGTGAGTGTCTCAAAAGAAGGCATCCTCAGAGTTTAAAGTAAGGCTTGCATCTCGACCACATTTGACATATTGTGATTTGCCTCCATATGCTTCCCAATTTTTGGACAAACTTGAAATTAAGGCGAATTTTATTATTTCTGGCTTCACTGATAACAAAATCTAAAACCTGCAATCAACAATTTATATGCTGTGAATTAGCCACCCAAATGTTTGGTTTTTTTATCAACCAATGTGAAGGTTATTTACTTGATTGTCCATAGGATTATAAACTTTAATAGATATGATTATAAACTTCAAATATATATAATTCACAGCCATCCAAATGTTTGGTTTTTTAACAACCAATGTCAAGGTTATTTACTTGATTGTCTATAGGATTATCAACTTTAAATAGATAGTGAATGGATGTATTGGTGAAGTTTATTTACTTGATTGTCGATAGGACTATAAACTTTAAATAGATATGATTCTAAATTTTAAATATACGAGATGTGTTATTAAATCATTTTTTATGCGAAAGTCACCGGTTCAAACTTGGTGGTATAAATAGATATGATTATAAATTTTAAATATACGGGAGGTGTTGTTAAATCATTTTTGATGCTAAAGTCACTAGTTCAAACTTAGTGGTAGGCTTACTTAATCTAAAAAAAGTAAGAAGTTAATCTACTCCCCTTAAAAATTATGTATCAAAACCCACACCCGTGAGAATTAAAGCAACGGTAAGATCTGAGGCAATAGTAAGCCTAAAGTACTACAATGGTTATGGTTGCCGTTATCTTATTTTAGAAAAGGCCTTCAAATTTTGTAATGTTCAAGAAACTGCAAAATCTTCCAATTCGGCTTGCGACATACTTGTGAACGATCCCATCATATTAGATGATTCTGATTGCATTGCGTATGGAGCGGCTTATAATGTGGTGGAAACAGAAGCCAGAGACTGCACCTTTTCCATGTCAAGTTCAATGGACAAGAGATCATCACATTTGGCTTGCTTTGTAGGATTAGACAAGAGTTTACTGAATTATAGATCTGAGGTGTTCTGCAGGGAACGAGCTACATAGCAGGACGATTGCATGGGCGAACAAACAATGGAATTAAGAACTACTGGAGCACTCATGTAACCAAGAAGATGATGTCCATAACCCAGTCTCAACACAAGGGTAAGAAAAATATAAAGACGAGGTTAAAGTCTGCTCCCGTAAAAATTTTTCTATTAAAATACAAGCCCATCATAATCAAACTACTGTAATGTGTAATCTGTTTGTGTCCCCGTCAGATAGTAGATCTGAATTGCGCTGCAGGGAATGGGCTGCAGTGGCCGTAGAGACGAATGAAATTGAAGTTACGTGTTGCGATCAAAGAAATGTGCACGGCGTTAACAGTTTAACCGATGCCGACGATGATAATGGAATGAAGGATTTATTCGACAATGCACTCCTGGTAGATTGGATTTATGAACTCGATTTACAGAAAACAAGCCCACGATCGCTCGGCTTGTTACTATTGGAATCTGAAGAGGAATGGGAGGCGTGAAATTGTTGAAATGATAATTTCAACTGCAGCACTATTTTTTTTGGATGCGATCTTATCGCATATCGCATATACGCCCTGTTGCCCTTCGCTACGTATTGTGACTTTTTCCCATTGCGATATTGCGATGCGATCCAATCGCAAATCACAAATCGCACCCTATGGTAGTGCTCCATTTTTTTCTATTCCGCAGATTGCGATGTGATCCGATCGCAAATCGCATATCTCATTTTTAAACTGATATCGACTGACAACCGTCTGATTGAAATCATGGTTCGATGTACAGACATGCACCATATGGACTTGACGTAAATTAAACGTTTCATTTACCGCCATTTTGTCAGTAAAACAGTAAATGTAATTTACTCTGGTTGGTAAACGTTGGTAACATTTTAATTTTATTGTTTTTTATTTTCACGGGAGTATGGCAAGTAAAAACATATATGTCCTATTTTGTTTTTGAAAAAATATGTAATGTAAAGGAAGCACGCAGCGGCGTATAGGCGAAGAGATTTTTACACACAACAGTATAAAATTTTTCAAAGGAGAGACAGTAAATTTTTTGTGGAACTGAAGCGTTCTCTGGTTGTAATCCCTCTGTGAGAGGAAGAAGCTTGTAACAGTAGTTGTTTTTTATTAATGAATACAAACCTTTTGTGTGCATGTGTCAAACTTTGTTCTCCCAAACAATTTTAGTTTCAGTTGTGTAAAGAAAGAGAGCATTATTCTCTGTTCGTTTTGTTTGGAATTACCAGAAATTCCCAACATTGGTATCAGAGCTTGTCCAGGCTCTTTGAAGGTGACAAAGAAGCTGAAGGAAGGATTTCTTGCTGCAGCAACTTCTCCAGCAGAGTGAAGACTCAGTCAAAAAATCCAAGGTATTTCTGAAGCTAATTTTTTTTTGAGTTACTGTTGAAGATAGTGAGTTATTTAAATACACAGTCAAGTATTTTAAAGCATAGTTAAGAGTGCAAGAATGGCTCGAGCTAGCACTAGCATGGGTATCTGTAATACCCATATCCCACAATTTAATGGAAAAAACTATGACTATTGTGCAATAGCTATGAGAGCTTTGCTTGCCTCACAAGACTTATGGGAATTTTTTGAGGATGGATTTGAAGAACCAATAGATGAAAATGAGTTTAATAACTTAACTCAAGCAGAGAAAGATCTGTTGAAGAGCTATAAGAATAAGGAATCTAAAACCCTCTACATTTTGTATCAAGCAGTGCAAGAGAGTGTGTTTCCAAGGATAGTAGCAGCCAAGACATCCAAAGAAGCATGGAAAAATCTCAAGATAGCCTATCATGGCATGGAGATGGTGAAGACAACAAAACTACAGTTGTTGAGGAGAGATTTTGAGAATCTCTGCATGAAGGAGTCAGATAATATTGACTCATTCTTCACACATGTGATTGGTCTGGTCACACAGATAAGGTCTCATGCAGAGATTATTGAAAAAAGGGGGATTGTGGAGAAACTATTGAGGGTCCTAACCTCAAAGTTCGATGTGATTGTCACCAACATAGAAAAGAAAAAGGATCTCACAAACTTCTCAGTTGATGAACTACATGCATCACTGATAACACATGAGCAAAGATTGAGTAGAAATAAAAACTCATCTCTAGAGCATGCCTTTAAGACCGAGATTTCCTTTGGAAGAGGAAGAGGTCAAGGCAGAGGAAACAAGAGAGGAAGAGGCAGAAGCCAAAACAGAGGTGGAAGAAACAATCCAACAAACGCTCAAGGAAGAGGAAACAATCCAAATCAGAACCAAGGCCAAGACATCAGTCAACAAAGTGGACAACATCATACTCAAGGACAAAGGTATGAAAAATCCAATGTCCAATGTTATTATTGTAAAAAATATGGACATTATGCAAATGAATGTAGGAAGAAGCAGCATGATATGAATAATAGATTTAGTGCAAATTTCACTAGAAAAAATATCATCCAAGATAATGTGTTGTTTGCATATAATATGGCTGAAACAAAAAGTGAAGATGTATGGTTTCTAGACTCCCGCTACAGTAACCATATGACAAGAAACATAGCCATGTTTTCTAAGTTAGATCAGAGTGTGAAGTCACAAGTCACACTTGGGACTGATAGTAAAGTTTCTGTTATGGGAAAAGGAGAGGTAAATGTTTTAACTAGGAAAGGTGAAAAGAAAACTATAACACATGTCTATTATGTTCCTGGAATGAAGTGTAACCTCTTAAGTATTGGACAACTTGTTCAAAAGGGGTACAATGTTTTCTTTGAGAATGATGTATGTACCATCATGGATAGACCACCCAGCAAATGATATATTGCTGAAGTGAAAAATGACAAGGAACAGGATGTTCCCTCTCAGAATGAAGGCAGATTTGAAGGATGGAATAGAAATAGCAGCAGTTACACAAGAGGCTTTCCATAGTGAACCAAAAGTTGAAAAATTGGTTGTGGCACTTGAGATTTGGACATCTTAACTTTGGAGGTCTTAACTTGCTGAGTAGAAAAGGAATGGTAAGAGGATTACCATTGATAGAGAAACCAGACAGCCTTTGTGGAGGTTGTATCTTGGGGAAACAACATACAGAAAGTTTTCCATCAGGGAAAAGCATAAGGGCAAAAGCAGCCTTAGAGATTGTCCACTCAGACTTATGTGGACCGATGCAAACTCCACCATTTGCAGGCAGCCAATATTTTCTGACATTCATTGATGATTTTACTAGAAAAACTTCGGTCTATTCCCTGAAAAACAAAAGTGAAGTGTTTGAAAAATTTCGCAATTTCAAAGCACTTGTGGAAAACCAAAGTGGGATGCATATCAAAGTTTTAAGAACTGATAGAGAAGGTGAGTATATCTCCAAAGATTTTCTACGTTTTTGTAGAGAAAATGGAATTCATAAACAGTTTACCACTAGGTACACTCTGCAAAAAAATGGAGTTGCTGAAAGGAAGAATAGGACAATCATGGATATGGCGAGGAGTATGTTAAAGGCAAAGCATTTTCTAAATGATTATTGCGCTGAAGCTGTACACTGTGCAGTTTACATTTTAAATAGGTGTCCTACAAAAACAATCATGAACAGAGTGCCAGAAGAAGCATGGAGTGGGAGAAAGCAAGGAGTCACCCACATGAAAGTTTTTGGATGTGTGGCTTATGCACACATTCCAGATCAGCTAAGGAAGAAGTTGGACAGAAAAATGGAAAAATGTATTTTCATTGGATACAGTGAGGAATCCAAACCTTACAGGTTGTATAACCCATCCACCAAGAAGTTTTTTGCGAGCGAAGATATTTAGTTCATTGAGGATGAAGCTTGGGATGGAAGCATAGAGAAAACAATGAATGTTAAAAACTCTATGTCACATGAGGAAGATGATGAGGAAATGGTTGTAATACATCCCCAAACAGCAGCGCCAACACAAGGGCAGCAAGCGACACCCTTGAGGAGAAATGAAAGCGCTTCTCCAAGCACACCACAAGGAGGAAATTCAAGTGCTTCTTCAAGCACTTGTACACCAAATGAAAGAGGTAAGAGGTTCAGAAATTTAAGTGACACTTATGAACAAGAGGAAAAAAATGAAGGTATGAATTCTTTGTTTGCTTTATATTGTCATATTGTTGACCCTGTTCATTTTAAAGAAGCAATTAATGATATGAAATGGATAGAAGCTATGGATGAGGATATTAATGCCATAGAAAGAAACAAGACATGGGATTTAGTTGAAATACCAAAAGGAAAAGAAGTCATTGGAGTTAAATGGGTCTACAAGACTAACAGTAATGCTGAAGACAAAATAGAAAGACATAAGGCGAGGCTTGTTGTCAAAGGATATAAGCAGCAGTATGGGAGAGACTATGAGGAAACTTTCGCACCGGTTGCTAGAATGGAAACCGTGAGAGTAGTGTTGTCCATACCAGCACAAAAGAAGTGGAAAGTTTACCAAATGGACATTAAGTCAGCATTCCTAAATGAAGTGTTAATGGAAGAGGTTTACATTGAAAAACCTCTAGGCTATGAAAAGAAAGGCCAAGAGCACAAAGTGTGCAGATTGAAGAAAGCTCTTTATGGGCTGAAGCAAGCACCAAGAGCGTGGTACAGTAGGATAGATTCTTATCTACTGGAAAATAGTTTTGAAAAATGTGAGGGAGAACCCACCCTCTACATCAAAGAAAAGGATGGTAAAATACTAATTGTTGTGTTATATGTTTATGATGTTATTTTCACAGGTAATGATGATTATCTTATTGAAAATTTCAAAACAGTCATGAAAGAAGAATTTGAAATCACTGACATGGGTTTGCTGAGATACTTCTTAGTAATAGAAGTAGAACAAAATGGAAATCTGATTTTTATCTCACAAGCGAAATATGTTAATGAAGTGTTGAAAAGATTTAATATGCAGGAGAGCAAAGCAGCAATCACTCCCACGGTGATGGGATTAAAACTCAGCAAAGAGGACAACATCAAGGATTTTGATCCTAGTTTGTATAAGAGCATAGTTGGTAATCTCATGTATTTGACTGCAACTAGACCGGATATAATGCATGCTGTTAGTTTAATTTCCAGATTCATGGAGAGGCCAAAAGAAGCACATTGGCAGACATCAAAAAGGATTCTGAGGTATGTTAAAGGTACTAAAAGGTTTGACATTTTATATACTACTTTAGAATGTTCAGATTTAATTGGATACACTGATAGTAACTGGGCTGGAAGTGTAGATGATCGGAAAAGCACATCTAGTTATGTTTTTCACATGGGTTCAAGAGCCGTTTCATGGGCTTCTAAAAACAGCCTATTCTAGCATTGTCTACAGCAGAGGCAGAATATGTAGCAGCTACAACAACAACGTGTCAAGCAATTTGGATGAGAAGGATGTTAAGGAGTTTATGCCAAGACAAAACAAAAGGAACCGTAATATTTTGTGACAATAGCTCAGCTATTGCATTATCCAAGAATTCTGTGTTTCATAAGATAACAAAACACATTGACACAAAATTTCATTACATGAGGGAACTCGTAAACAATGGAGAAATTGTTTTAAAACATTGCAGAACTCAGGAGGAGGTTGCGGATATTCTGACCAAGCCATTGGGACAGAAATGTTTTGAGTTTTTGAGGAAATGTCTCGGTATGACTAATAACCCAACAGTTGAAATTAAAGGGGTGTGTTGAAATGATAATTTCAACTGTAGCACTATTTTTCTTTGCCATGCGATCTTATCGCATACACGCCGTGTTGCCCTTCGCTACGTCCTGTGATTTTTGCCGATTGCGACGTTGCGATGCGATATAATCGCAAATCGCACCCCATGATAGTGCTCCATTTTTTTTCTCTTCATCAGATTGCGATCATGCGATGCCATCCGATCGCAAATCACATATCTCATTTTTAAACCGATATCCACTGAGAGCGGTCTGATTGAAATCATGGTTCGATGTACATGCCTACACCATCTGGACTTGACGTAAATTAAAAGTTTCATTTACCGCGAGTTTTGTCAGTGAAACAATAAATGTTAATTTTATTGTTTTTTATTTCACGGGAGTATGGAAAGTAAAAACATATATGTCCTGTTTTGTTTTTGAAAAAATATGTAATGTAAAGGAAGCACGGAGCAGCGTATAGATGAAAAGATTTTTATACACAACAGTGTAAAGTTTTTCAAAGGAGAGAAAGAGTAATTTTTTTGTGGAACTGAAGCGTTCTCTCGTTGTAATCCCTCTGTGATAAGAAGAATATTGAAGATTTTTATACACAACAGTGTAAAATTTTTCAAAGGAGAGAAAGAGTAATTTTTTTGTGGAACTGAAGCGTTCTCTGGTTGTAATCCCTCTGTGATAAGAAGAATATTGCAAAACAGTGGTTTTTTATTAATGAATACAAACCTTTTGTGTGCATGTGTCAAACTCTGTTATCCCAAACAATTTTAGTTTTCGGTGTGTAAAGAAAAAGAGCATTATTCTCTGTTCGTTTTATTTAGAATTATCATAAATTCCCAACAAAAATATGAACGAAGTTGTGAGCGAAGGCCACAAAATATTGGATATAATATATTCCCAAGAAAAAGCTGATTACGTCTAGAAGCGAGTTTATAGTGGCCTGATCTAATTATTAAAAGTTTTGGAGTTTTTCGCGGCCGAACAATTTTCAAGGATTTTTTTGGTATATAGATTGATAATTTTATAAAGTTTGCCGTGTATTTAAATTTGTTTTTATCGCATATATAGATTGATCATTTTGAAAAAAATTGGAGATTTCACAATTCAATTTTATGATGGCAACAATCCTTTACCATGGCAGATTTGACCAAATTTTTGTTTAGAAAAAACCTCTAAAATATCAAACAGGTAATCACTTAATAATCTATTCTGTTAAGAAAAAATAATTACATCCATGCTCTCTTTTTATGTACCTTGTCACATCAGTTAAAAAAAACATGAAAACTGTTAATATATTTTCTTGTTTAAGAAAAGGTAATTACATTTTATGTACCTTGTCACATCAGTAAAAAAAACATGAAAACTGTTAATATATTTTCTTGTTTAAGAAAACGTAATTACATTGATACTTTATTTCAACACCATTATCACATCAGTAAAAAGGAAAGAAAGGAAAGATATTGATATATTTTTTCCTTATTTAAATTAAAAGATAAAATTTTCAATAATCATTACCTTATATTTTAAAATTATATTAAAGTTTTATATTTATATAGTATAATTATAAATCTATTGTGTTATTTTTGATGATTATGTATGAAAGTTAATGAGAAGTGAAATCTAATTATAAAAGTAAATCATTTAAATTTTCATATTTATTTAAAATAACTATAAATTTACTGTGTTAGTTGTTGAAAATTGAAATGGAAACCTAATTAAAAAATATTGAAATTTATTAAATGTGTGTTTTTTGGGAGGGCAGGTTGATGCTATTGACATTCACAACCATTTGATTTATATGAGTATGTTAGTTAGTAAAACTTGCGCCATGTTAGTTTAGATTTTACATTGAACATATATGGATGATTGGTGTGATATTAAATTGGAAATTCAGTTTTGTCTTAATTATTTTGACAGAGTGATCTATTTTGGAATAATTTTTTTATGATTTTTATTCTTCAAAAATGAAAAGTAGGGATAATCTAGATTATGATTTTAATATTCAATCTAATTAATGAAATTAAAAATATCTAAATAATTTTTGTATTTCAAAATTAATTATCTCTAGTTTACGCGCTATGCTTCAATATTTCACTATTACAATTACTATGAATCACTAACGATTCACATTTATTAAATAACACTCAGATATCTCTAATAACTATCTTTTTTATCAATTCTAATAAGTTTATCTCTTTATCAACTACCAAAATATTCTCATTAAGTATCTATTTGTTGATGACTATCAATTTATATTAAGTATATTAAATTAAAAATATTTAATTTTAAATCATTTCACTATATTGAATTATAAATTATAATTAATAGGAATGGAATATTTAATAGTAACTGTGATTAATAGGAATGGATGTTTCGACTCAGGACATTGTGGGTCACTTACAAATTAGAATTAATAGGAATGGAATATTTATAGCAATTGTAATTAGTAGGAATGGATGTTTCGACTCATAAAGTGGGATTTGAAGGGTTGATGGAAAACATATAAATTTATGGAAGGATCGTCCCAAGAATCTTACTAGGTGAACCAAGTTTTTTATTCGGGAGGAAATCACTGAATGTCGCCCCAGAAATTAGTGTTTGATTAAATCAATGTACGCAGGCGTCGAATGGTTGGTTTATTGTTTTACTGAAATGACTTCGGGGGAAAAGAGGTGATATAGCTGTGTAACCGTTAGGTGTTGAATGAATGTATGCATCACGAAAACAAATTAATAATGAATTATGTTTTTCTGTTGGTATTAGGCAGATTGGAATCGGGCATATTAAAATAGAAGAGTGGGTTGTCTTTCATTGAACATGTTGGGTTTATGAATTTAATTTTACATGTTAAGCCAATATTATCTAAAAGTTGTGCACTAGGTTGCAACTCATGACTGAAGAAGATTGAGGTTATTTAGGGTTTGAAACAATTTATTGGAAAATCACCACAATATTATTAATTTTTAAATATAAAATGTATAATATTTATAGTTATAAATGTTTATTCTATATATCCATAAAATTCTTATATACATAAATTGTCGACTGGGAACTACTACCTTTATATCTTATATATCTTATAAATATACAAAATTATTATTTTTTTAAACATAATAATTGCTATAATATTTATATTTATAAATTTATAATATAAAAACACTTATAGAAATATTTTAAAAGTATTATAAATCAATTGGAATTTTGTGCAAGGGATAGACATTTATATAATTTTTAAAGATCATTTATAATTTAATTATTTAGTGTTATTTGTTTCTAGTAATTGATTCATTCTTATTTAGTCTTGTGGTGATAGTAGTAACATGTATGGTTGATACTTGGATTCATTTACATTAGGTTTTGTGATGTTATAAGTAATTTATATGGTTTTTATAAGTAGTTTATATGGTTGACTATTGATGTACTTCCATCAAATCTTTTGGAGTTACATATGGCCCTTATTAGTAGCAATTGATGCATATGAGATTTTACTAACTATTTAATTTGAATGGTTGTCATAGTTTATTGTTAATTATAATTTAATTAAATTTATATAAAAAACTTTAATATAAATTTTCTATATTCACTTAAAAATAATACTACCTCAAAAATATGTCAAAATTAATCTTTCTATGTTCAAAAATGGAATTTTAAAAGCTAAAAATTTAATTTCAAAACCATCACTATTAAATTCAAAATGACACTTTTAGATTTAATAGTGGCCTTTTTGAAACTAGATTTTACACATTTTGAATTTAATAATTTTCACATTTTTATAATTATATTTTCCACCATTCAAATTGACACTTTTAGTTTCAATAGTGGCTTTTCTGAAACTAGATTTGACACATTTTGAATTTAATAATTTGCACATTTTTATAATTATATTTTGCACTTTAAATAAAAATCGTGAATTTCAGAATTTATTTGAAATAAATATTAAATTCCAATTTCATCCTCTCTGAATTAAAAAAAAAAATCACTTTATAAACCTTAATTTTGCATTTAACTATCAATCACATTTAATACATGTTTTTCAATATTTTTACGATAATTTCTACAAATGATTTACGAGTGTTGGTCGTTCATGTTCTTATAACTATCTCTTTGTAAATATATATATCTTTTATTGTCCCATATATTATTTTTCATATGATCATTCATAAGAATTTGTTTTTGCATAGTTATAAGTCTCTGTAATTAAACACATTTCTCATTCTCTTATGATAATTATATTTTCCTTTTGTTGATAAGCATATATATATATATATATATAAACTTTGGGTGAAAAGATGTTTGTTGACTTTTTTATTTCATTAATAATGAAAGAGGGCTTAAAAGAAGTGATACCATTTTAAATTAATTTAATTCATTAATTTAATTAATTAATTTAAAAATATACGGAAGAGACACATCGTAGAATTGAATTTCGAAGTATTGGTCGTGGTCGCGGTCTGCTAAAGTTAGTGAAACTTATGGAGTAAATGACTTTCAAAGTGTCTGGTGTATGGAGTAAAAGTTAGTGAAATTTATGGAGTAAATGACTTTCAAAGTGTCTGGAGTAAATGGCTTAATAAATAAATAGTTTAAAAAAAATATATTTCATACCACTGCCTTTCTCCATTGAGATAACTAATTTTTTTCTACCACTCCTTACTATTCTTAGAATGAGAGGTAGCTTTATATTGTAGTTTATCTTCGTATCTTCATTTAAGGTTCAGTTTTATATTTTAAAAAATTGTTATAATTTATGTAGAAGAATTTGTTATAATTCATGTAGCACTCTTATGTCTTTTAGAATGAGGGTCGTGTATGCAAAAGCGTAATTAGTTAAATTTTTGTTTGTTCAAGATTGAGTTTTGTATTTTAAAAATTTGTTATAATATATGTACAGTTAGGAATATTAATAAATTAGTTAAAAAATAAATAAAATAATTAATAGTCATGGATGCTAAAATGGGTGATATCATGGTGGATTCTAAAATGGGTGGGATGCATGCTAAGATCATGGCATTATGGTGGACTCTAAAACATGTGGGATGATGTTGCATTCTATAAGGGGTTGCATACTGATGGGATTTCATGTTTATGGATGTTTGGGATCCTACCTTTTCTTCGAATTTCCTATTGTGGTTGCTAAGGTTGTCGTTGCAGAAATTGCATTTATGTTGCAGAGGTTGGTTTCTAAGGTTGGCATTGCATAAATTGGGTTTATGTTGTAGAGGTTGTAGAGGTTGGGTGGTCGTCTCTCTTTAAAACAATAAGAGAGATTATCCATGTTTTCTATTGAGATTTTCTTTTTTTTGCTAAAGAAAGAGTCGGCCCTGCTATTATCTTGTCACTTTGAAGTATAATACATAAATTACATTGCTCCCAAAGAGGAAAAGGGCTATAGACTTAGCCAACACTTCGACGTTGTGGGAAGAATCAACTGCTCGGGAAATGGGCCTAAAGCCTAGGGAGACAGAAACAAACAACCACTTCCGCCCGTGGCGGTTATATTTAAACAAAACTAAAACACAAAAACCCTTTAAATAAAACTTTTGGAAGACCCAAAAAGGTGAACAAAAATTACATAATTAAGGCTTCAAGTCTGCTATGGAGCTCCCGGACCCACAGTCTTGCTCAAAGAGGCAGAACCCTTGATCTACAACCGCTAGATCCAACGGCCAAGGGAGATATCGGGCAGAGAAGAAGCCTGAGGAATACCCGCCCGATGAGGGCAGTTTTCTCTCTCCTCCGGAAGCCATGTGTTGTTCCCTGAATGGCATCGGAGACAAATCTGAAAAACCATATCATGTTTAAAGCACGCCCAATAACCCAGGAACTGCTTGACTTTTGATAACCATAAACAACTTTGGGTAGACTTGATGTGGGGAATAGTGACCTTAAAATAAGAACTTCGGGTCCGCTTTTGGAGCATCCAGACCCACTGGCCTTCTCAACGAGTCAGAGCCCTTGATTTACCGTTGCTGGATTTGACGATCGAGGGTAATATCGAGCGGAGAAGGAGCCAGAGGAATACCCACCCGATGAAGGTGGTTTTCTATCTCCTCCATATGCCACATGTTATTCGTTGAATGGCATGAGAGACTTTGCTTAGAATCCTCTTCAGGTTTTGAGGACGCCCAATAATTCAGAAACCACTTGACTCCTAGTAATCCAGAAACCTCTGATTCTCTGCAGTGCATCCATCCATTGTTCTGTGCCACCCAAATGAACCAATGTCTCACAATTTATGGTTGATCATCACTGTATTTCTACCTGCCCACCCTCCTGCAGAGTCCTGATTGTGCCAGAGCTCATGTTGTTGTCGCTTGAATCCTTAACATCCATGTATTAAAGGTTGGCTGGCGGATTCCCCATCATGTGTCGATATTTCTCCTTGTCTGTTAGGGCTAGAGTGTGGCAATTCTCCCGCAGTTGCCCTACGGGTATCCTTTCCTACACACAAAATTTGTTGTCTTTTGTGCATCTCACCCTTCATTAGCAAGTCAGTTTGCTACTCTGTTGGCATCTCTGCGTACATGCACAAAACTATGAGTTCTTAGTATTCTTAGGTGTGATTGGATTCGGTGATAGACTTGTAGAAGTCTCCAGGGTTTCGAGACTTTCTCGGGTGCAGTGCCTGAGCTCAGCTGCTTCACTGCTTTAATTATTAATTCCGAGTCAGCTTCAATAATTGTGTTATGTAAATTTAACTCTATCAAAATCTCTAAGAATTGTTCTACAACCATTAGCTTAGCCATATTGTTAGTGGCCCTTCCCAGATGACTATGAAAGATGAAGTTTATGTTGCCCTCTTCATCTCCTATGACTCCGCCATAACCAGCGTCCCCGGGGTTACCTTTTGAGGCTCCATCTATATTAAATTTTAAAAAGCCTTAGGGAGGTGGTTGCTAGAAAGCCTTTCCTACTGAAATTTGCTTTGTCTTCTTAATTGTTCCTTGAGAGACATGAGACTGGAGTCCCAATATTTCCAAAATTTGAACATCCCATTGACCCGTGGGTTTCTCTAGAGGATGCTTCTTAAGGGAAGTGACTGTTTCTTTGAGTTCGTTAAGGATTTTGTCCATGATACTTTGAACTGAGCTTGATTTATATTTGAAGATCATGTTGTTGCGTTCCTTCCAAACATCCCAAATCAGGAATCCTGGAATCATCGTCCAAGCTGTGTTTACTGTCTCATTGTCTGAGAAGTTCTTCCTCAAATTCCTTAGAGTACCATTGATGTCATTTTCGTTCCTATCTGTCTACTTGAAGATACAGGCTACTGAATTCCATAAGGTGGAGGTGAAAGGGCAGAGATTGAGAAGGCGATCCATCATTTCTTCTTGCAGACTGCATAGTTGGCATCTTGATGGCCCAGCAAAACTCTCTTTCTGAGATTTTCCCAAGTTAGAATCTTTCTGTGCTGGGCCAACCACCTGCAGAATTTGATCTTCATCTAGTGTGGCTTGTTCCATAGGTCTTTCCAAGTCTTATTAGGACTTGGGTAGTTAAGTCCCATGGGTATTATTTTTTCTTCTTTCAGGTTGAAGATGCCCTCATTGTTTTTCCCCCATCTTAATAGGTCATTTGAGGTAGAGGTCAAAATTTGTCTCTTTTCCAGAATAGCTTCCAGAACATTTGCTTGGTTCTTCAACGATGTCTCTACACTATAGTCTGGTACCTTACAAATTCTCAATTTACCTGCGTTCCTTAACTGATCCCAGTAATCGCTTACTTTTTCCAGTCCTTTATTAATGGTGTCATTTTTTATAAGGTCTAGTTCTTCTCTACTGAGGTTTTGTTCTTGTTTCCAGTTGTCCTCCCAAAACCATGCAATCTTCCCATTTCTGATCTCCCAGAAACTTGCTTCTGAACTAAGTCTCTATTCTTCCACTCCTTGTTCCAAATATGGGAACCTCTAATGTGGTCTGTCATTATTATGTGGTCTGTTTCTTGCCAATCCATTGCATATTTCTATTTATAGAGTTTAGCCAAGGGGTTTCTTACTTCCATTAGCCATCTCTACCAAAGCTTTGCCCACAAGACTTTGCTGAGAATGTTTGGGTCATGGAGACCTAGACCACCATGGGTTTTGGGTTTGTAGAGCTTGTCCCAAACTACCAGAGCCAATTTCTTTTTCTCTTCCCCTTTACCCCAAAGAAAATCCCTTTAAATATTCGTGATTTGTTGTGTTACTCCTTTTAGTGCCGGAATTGCTGATAACATATAGATTGGAATGGTTTGTAGGACTACCTTTGTGAGAACTAACCTCCCCACTAAATTCAAGGATATGTTTGTCCATTTGTTGACTTTTTCCTTCAATTTATTTATAACTGTCTCCTAGACTTCTTTGCTTAAAGTTTTGTCAGTGAGGGGTACTCCCAGATATTTCAAGGGAAGATGATCCCTTTGAAATCCTAGAATTCTGGAGAGATTTCTTTGTATTGAAATATCAGTATTAGAAAAGAAAACTTTAGATTTTATGAGGCTTACCTCAGTACCCGCGGCCAATGCAAACTCCCTCAGGATTTGTTTGAAATCTTTGGCTTCTTTGACTGATGGAGTTACCTGCAGCATAGTATCATCCACAAATTGTTGATGGGTCAATGAGTCCCCATTCAGAGTGAGTCTAAGACCCTCGATTCTGCCTTCTTGTTTGGCTGATGAGATTTCTCTGCCCAATCCTTCCATCATGAGAATGAAGAGGAAGGGGGAGAGGGGATCTCCTTTTTTGAGGCCTCTCGAAGGCTTGAAGGTTCTGGAAGGAGAGCCATTAAGAAGAACATAGCAACTAGTAGTTGTGATGAGAGCCATAACCCATCTTATCTAGTTATGGTCAAAGCCATAAGCTTTAAGAACGTCCCTTATATAAGAGCAGCTTAACTTATCATAAGCTTTCTCTAGGTCCTGCTGTATTATCATGCCTGCTTTCTTATTATTCTTGAGGGAATGCATCACTTCGTGTGCTTGGATGATATTATTAGGAATTTGTCTACCTTCCACATATCGAGTCTGCTCTTCTGACACCAGTGTTGGTAAGAGGGGTTTGAGTCTATTAGAAATTACTTTAGAAATGATTTTGTACACCACATTGCATAAAGCAATGGGTCTAAATCTGTTTGGAGTTAAAGATTTTTCCTGTTTTGGGATTAAGGCGATGAAGGATTCATTAAGTGTTATCATAACTGATTTTGATTTTCTCGAGTCCTCCACCACCTCCAGAATGTCATGTTTGACTGTTTCCCAACATGTTTTGAAGAAGTCAACACTAAAACCATCTGGGCCTGAATATTTTCCATTGTGCATTTCTTTGACAGCTTCATTGACCTCTTCCTCTGTTACTGGCCTGTTGAGATTATGATTGTCTACTATAGTTACTAATTTTGGAATGTTCTGAGTAAAACTTTTAGTGAATTGAGATCTGTCTTCCATGGTCTCCTCTGCTATACTTTGAAAATGTTGAACCAGAACATCATCCATTTCCTTGTGGGTATTTTGTGCTATTCCTCTTGGATCTATGATTTTTGTGATCCTATTATGAGCCCTGTGTTCCATGGTAGACTTGTGAAAGAACCTGGTATTTCTTTCCCCTTCCTTTATCCAATACACTCTGGATTTATGTTTCCAGAATATTTCCTCCTGCTGGCATCTGTTGTTCCATTCTTATTGTAGTGAGTCCGCTTGCAATTTCCTTTCCTTTGTGAAGCCTTCTGAGATGAGAATTTGATTAATTTCCTGTAATTTTTCTTTCCACTATTCCATTGGCTTTGAATATGTTGCCAAACTCATTTTTATTCCAATCTTTGAGTTTTCTCTTGATGTGTTTGAGTCTCTAATGCAAGAGGAACATTTTTGTGCCTTGGTAGGGTATTTCTTCAGCCCACCAATTTCCAATGTTAGTGATGAAATCTGGTGAGTAAGCTAGATATTTTCGAACCTAAAGGGTCTGTTCCTCGGGGTTCCAATAAAGGAGGCTTCCAGCTGGATCGGCCAGTGGTCCGAGCCTCCAAGAGGAAGGATAAAAGTGGTCATTATATTACCTGAGAGAAGGAGTCCCTTCGAGATTATGAATCTGTATAATCTCGAGGCAACTTTGGAAACTCCTTCTCTCTTTTTGTTCCATGTGAAGATGCCATTTATTGTGTCCATATCCACTAGTCTCATATTGTTAAGGAATTTCTGAAAGGCTATTGAGTCTCTTCCAAGTGCTCGGGTTCCTCCTTTATTCTCTGTGAGAGATCTGATCATATTGAAGTCCCCTCCCAGAATCCAGTGCACTGTTGGCTGTCTCTCCCTCAGTTCTTCTAGTGAGGTGAGGAGCATGATTTTGTCATCCAAAGGTTGAGGACCATAGAAATTTGTAATCATGTAACAATATTTGTCCCCCAAAGGTTGGATAACCATTGAGAGGTGGTTTCTTGAAGCCTCTGCATCCAAGATTTCAAACTTCTGAGGGTTCCATTGAGTGAGAATACCTCTCGCTGAATTAATTTCTTGGACTTCTAGGTACTTATATTTACTGAGACATTTGTTGTGCTTTTCTCTAATTTTGTCTACTGAACATTTTGTTTCTTGAATAAACACCAAATCTGGTTTTTCTTCTTTGATTATGTTACTAAGATTTCTTTGTTTCCTTTTACTTCCTAGTCCTCTAATGTTCTAGGTTGTAAGCTTCATAATGAAGTGTTAGTAAAGGAGTAACTAGTGAGATCTTTCATCTTACCTGAGTTAATCATGAGTTTTCCACATTCTGTCGGTATTTCATTCTATCTTTTTCTTCCTCGTTTCTTGCTTGGGTTCTTGGTCGAGTGTCTTGTTATCTTCTCCTTTGATTTAACTCCTCAGTTCTCCTAGCTGTCGTGGTTTCTTTTGACCCTTGTAGCCTTTATGTGTGACCTTAGGAGGAATAACTGTTGTACTCTATCACACTCCTCTTGTGGTAGAGAGTCTATTCCTGTGTTATTTCCCTGCTCTAGGAGCTTTTCTAGTTCAAGGTTCTCCCTCTCAAGGAACTCCTATACGTCTTGGTCTTCCGTTCCTCCTTCACTTGGGGTCATCTCTTGGTCCCTTCCAGGTTCCATGATGCTCAGTGTGTCCTCCTTTTGTCCATTTTGCTCTTGTATGATTTCCATGTTGTCCTCTTTTTCCATTTCTGTATCATAGACCTCTCTATTATTGTGCATCCCATTTTCTCCTCCTTCCTCTTCTAAAATCCTAAATCTATTATGACTTGGTATCTTGCTTTCACTAGGTTTCTTTTGGGACTCCCCCCCACCCTTTTCCTCTACCTCCCACTTTGGTAAAAGGCTTGGGGTCTTTTCCTTTGTTGGGTTTTGGGAGTTCCTCCCTTTTTTTGAGTCGGCATTCTCTGAAGAGGTGCCCATGTTCATGATATTTACGGCATCTGAAAGGGATGTGTTCATAGTCGACTGCTTGGACCCATTCCTCGTCATAAACTTCCAGAATGATTTCATCTGGGAGTGCCCCCGACAAGTCCATTTCTACACATATATGGGCAAAGGAAGTATATTTTCCTCACAGAGTTGCCTCTGATATCTTGATGAAATTACCTAATTTGTTACGTATAGATTTTAACAAATCCTTCAGCGAGTAGTCTAAAGGTAAGGAGTATAATCTTATCCATACCGAGATAGATGTGAACATTTCTTGCTCCAGAACAAAGTTCATCACCCAGGGTCGCATGTATAGAATTGCAGTAGCATAGAAGTATGGTCCTCCTTCGAAGACTTTGTCTTTATCTTCCAAGTTAGTGAAAACCACTGTGAAGAACCCCTTGGAGCCAAGATGTGGTTCTATTGCCCCCTTTAGTTTCTAGTTGTTTCTTATCCGTGTATAGAATGCTTTCTCTGTTGGCCATGTGGCCATAAACTTGCAAATGACCGCATAAGTTGCCATATGTTCTCTGTGCACCTGTAGCGCAAGATCGTTTAAAACCACCCTGGGTTTAATGTTAGCTTTGGGCTTGCACGGCCCCTTTCAGGGTTTTTCTCAGTTCTTTGATTATTGTCGCCAGGATTTATTTCTCGCCTAGATTCCTGGTGGGTCCCTTCCTTATCATGGGAATTGCTACCTCCCTGTTTGTGAGTTTCCATTGATTTTATCGCTGCCTCAGTTGGTTTCCGGAAATTTCTCAGACTCGCCTCTATGTTCTTGTTTGAAACCACATTACTGTACAAGGGAGTGGAGCTCCCTCCTCCAAGCCCTTCCATCGTTACTAGTTCATTGTTTTCGCCCCCTGTTCAAAACCTAGCTATGCCTTCCATAAGGGGATAAAATTCTATTGAGATTTTTCATTTCCATTTAAAGTTTTAATTTCCGTGAAAAGTTTTAATTAAGACTCTAACCCTAGATGTAAACAATAAATATATGATAAACTGTGGGACTGGATAATAATAGTAAATAAACCATAAATGTCTGCATGCAACAATAAATAATAAATAAATGTCATATAATGAATAAATGTCAAATAGATAGTCTGTGTGTTTAGGATTTTATTTTAATTTCTCTTACTGTTGATGTCGGGGATTTCCTAACTTAGATAAACTAAGCCATATGAAAATGCTTTGACTGAATCAAGCTAAGTAGAAATAATATATAAGGTTAGGGTCAACAAGGTTATTCTTTCTTTAGTTTGTAAAAAAAAATGATTCATCGAAAGAATTTGCTACATTGAAAATAAAAGGCTGAAGTTGGCTCTCATCGAAACAAGCCTCTTTATCTTCAATGTAAGCTTTTAAATCCCGAGACTAGTTGTGATTGACAAAACACATTCTTTACATTGAAAATAAAAGGTCAAAGCTAGATCAGATGGAAACAAACCTCTTTATATTCAATGTAAGCCATTAAATCCTCAGATTAGCTGTGATTGACACAACTCTAAATGTCAAATGTACACAAGAAAGAATTGGGATATATTTTATGAAATGGTTGATCTTGTGAAAATTCCATCTAATGGCAGGGAAGTAGAGGAAAAAGAATGCCTTGATATCATACTATAGGAGGAAGATTGGTTGTAGCATAGTCATTTGAATTTACATAAAGAGAAGCATACACTCGTTTTGAATATGGAGGAGGGAATTGTGGGTTAGCACAAGGGAGAGTTGGGTTACCAACACCCTGAGTAGTCCCTTAGTCTTGTACACAATCAAACTATTGTAAGGACTCTGGACACCACATATCTCCACAATGGTATGATATTGTCCACTTTGGGCCTAAGCCCTCATGGATTTGCTTTTGGACTTACCCCAAAAAGCCCCATACCAATGGAGATATTTGTCCATCCTTATATACCCATGATCCTCCCCACTTCTAGTCAATGTGGGACTTTGGTCGTATACCCAACAATCCTCCCCTCGAACAAAGTACCATCGAGCCTCCCCTCAAACGATTATCCATCCATCCACTCTCGACCAACCAGGATTCTCCGCTCCAATGCGTTGGAAGCACACGCCTTACATGGAACACCACCTGCCTTGAGAGCTTTCTCTATTCTAGGTCAACTCCTCTTCACCGTTTTGGGACCAGGACACGTCCATGAAGAATCTGGAGCACACTGCCTGTCTAACCAAGCTCATCCACGGATCCCATCGTGATATTACCGGGGCCCACCACCTTCGTTCGACATTCCGAGGATTCATCCACTTGGCTAACTTCGGGGCATGGCTCTGATACCACTGGTAAGGATTCTAGACACCACATATCTCCACAATGGTATGATATTGTCCACTTTGGGCCTAAACCCTCATGGATTTGCTTTTGGACTTACCCCAAAAGGCCTCATACCAATGGAGATATTTGTCCATCCTTATATACCCATGATCCTCCCCACTTCTAGTCAATGTGGGACTTTTGGTCGTATACCCAACAATCCTCCCCTCGAACAAAGTACCATCGAGCCTCCCCTCAAACGAGTATCTATCCGTCCACTCTCTACCAACCAGAATTCTCTGCTCCGATGCGTTGGAAGCACACGCCTTACATGGAACACCACCTGCCTCGAGAGCTTGCTCTATCCCAGGTCAACTCCTCTTCACCGTGTTGGGACTAGGACACGTCCACGAAGAATCTGGAGCACAGCGCCTGTCTAACCAAGCTCATCCACGGATCCCATCATGATATTACCAGGGCCCACCACCTTCGTTCGGCATTCCGAGGATCCATCCACTTGGCTAACTTCGGGGCATGGCTTTGATACCACTTGTAAGGACTCTGAACACCACATATCTCCACAATGGTATGATATTGTCCACTTTGGGCCTAAGCTCTCATGGATTTGCTTTTGGACTTACCCCAAAAGGCCTCATACCAATGGAGATATTTGTCCATCCTTATATACCCATGATCCTCCCCACTTCTAGTCAATGTGGGACTTTTGGTCGTATACCCAACAGTTACTAACACTCACCATCATAGAATTGCATCTTTGGAACAACGAGTTTCACTATTAGAAAGTAAATTTGCAGAAATCTCATACTCAAATAATAAATATCAGATTCAATCCATGACGTAAGAAAATTCTATTAATAAGGCCTAACATGGACAAGTAATTAGGAATTATGCAAAAGGATCATCTATTTTCAAAGCATTTTGGTATCAACCAGGGCAAATATGTATTTATCGTCTATCAATTTGTATGTTGTTATGCAACCAGCACA
This sequence comes from Pinus taeda, assembly GCA_000404065.3. Lineage (NCBI taxonomy): Eukaryota > Viridiplantae > Streptophyta > Pinopsida > Pinales > Pinaceae > Pinus > Pinus taeda. The sequence goes on along the minus strand of APFE031678202.1, from coordinate 193,288 downwards.
GTAGGAACCAGTGAAATTTATTTATTGCATTGAAGCAATACATTGGGAACTCTTCCCTTGGATCTTCCTTTCGCCTTTGCATATATGTACGTAGGCTTTCAAGCCTCAATGTTTTTCTAGAATTAATACAATATAATCGTTTTTGTCAAAAAAATAGTAGTAGAAGCAATAAGTTATTCTTATTATTTTTTTTTCTTCTTCACTACTGGTTCATGGATACCCATGGTCAGTGGGTCCGCTACGTCCAGGATCGAACAACGCTAGGGTGGACCCCACCTGAAGGGGGTCACACCCCTCAGCCTATTTACTGACCTGACCTCAAGAGCTTTCGGGTTTCGACCTTGTGACCTCCCATTGGTGAGGCACTTGATTGACCGATTGAGCTAACTCTTGGGGCTCTAAGTTATTCTTATTATTATTTCCTCGTCTATTTATTTTCATCACCAAAGTGTATATATATATATATATATAGGGGTATTGCATATTCCCATGCTTCAAGTAACTTTATCCAAAAGTTAGCTTTAATTATTATACTTATATAGTTTTTCTTTCTTCCCATTATAGTAATTTGTAAAGTCCAAAAATACTTAAAAGCCAAAATCATTAAACATATTTTGAATAAAGTAAGTACAATACCACCAACTAATACATCAATACTAGAAACCAAACACAAAGTAAAAATACAACTAAATAATAGCTTCATATAACCAAGAAGGAAAGGAGAATAAAGAAATGAACTAGTATCTCGTTGAAGAAAAATCGACTTACCAAATATTTGCATCCGCCACCTCTAATCAAGAAGTAATCAATGACCACAACTAATATGGGAAACCACAATTTAGGGATGACTCTCCTTCCAACCAACCTCTTAGTAAATGCAAGTAAGAGCCCCTAAGCCCTTAATTAATAGCCTATGATGGATTTTGTTCCTATATCTTCCTCATACTCACCCTCTATTAAACTAATATAAGAATCATCCAAGTGACTACAATATGCATTAAAGTCCACATCATAACTTGAGGGAAGTGTGAGTACAATTTTATCCATCTTCCCAACTTTTGACATCATGCTTAAAGCCTATAGACCTATTTGGGACCCTAAGTTTTGAGGCCTCATTTGAAAAAGTAAAAATTCGGTAAGGTACACTAGCCTTTGTACCCTAAGCATCTTGAAAGATTGACCTAAAATCCTTCCACAATCAAAGTCTACAAAAGGATTAAACTTAACTACAAAACTCAAGGAAAGGGGATTGTTGGTTCCTTCATGAGCTTGGTATCTGTAGAGTATTTCATGGAGGATGCTTGTTTACGAGGCATTATTATATTTACACTATGTGACTAATGTCATCAAAGAATTCAATTTGAGAAGTGGGATTTTTTCTCACTAATAATCATGTTTGTATTTTTGGTTCAAATTAGACATTGATCCACTCCATGCAAAGGATTTCAAGGACACCATGGACTTGCATAGCAAGGTTTTTAAGATCAAGGCTTTGATGGCTGCTCAAGAAGTTATTAGATGTGAGAAGCCTATTGGCTTAGATACAAGAAATTCAAGGGTTGAAGAATTATATATATGATATTGGTGATGGAAATAAATATGTAGTGATAATAATAAATTTATTTATTTATTAGTAGATATTCTAAAAAACAATTTAAAGACAAAAATAAAGAAAATCTAGCTAAAATTGCATACTTAAGTAAAGATTAGAGAAAATTTCTTGGATGACAAGCACAGTCTATGCATGGGAATTTTTTCATGGATGAATGTGAGCAATAAACTGTTCAATGGATCTAGGGAGATGGTGAAGGCATTTCTGCTTGGAGCATCTTGACGCTTTGGGGTTTTCTTCGGAGCTTAAGCTTTAAATGAAAGAGATAGGAATAAAGTATGCAATAAACAATTAATTGAGGTTTTAAGGGCTCTTGCTTGTATTAACTAAGAGGTTGGTTAAGAGTAGATTCATCCCCCATACTTGGTTTCCTAATTTGTTGTGCTTGATGAGAGCAAGCAACTAGATCTCAACAATTCCATCCTTGCCATTATTGTAAGTAGGCTTCATTGTAAATGTTTTAAGTATGACTCTCGCACTACACTATCTTTATGTTGACTTATGCAATAAGTAATTGAATAATGTTAATGTAGATGAGTCATTAAATATTTTCTTTAGAAATTTGGATGCTTATAATTTTTTATAACATGGAATTAGAAATATGGTTTTTCTAACATTGTGTTTGATATATTGATCTAATCTCCTTAGTTTAATATTTCAGTGTGCCATAGCTTTGGTTAATCTACATTGTTTAAGGGTTTGAAGGAACTTATCAAGATTTGACAAAGCTTCGAGGTTTGAGGCACTATTTTTCGTAAAACATCAAGGGCTTTGGCCCCTTTTTGTTTCATCGGCCCTAAATAGTAAATGATTTCTCTTAATTTTGTTTTAGAGGTTGTATCTTGTATTGATTTTCTTATTTTTTATTAATTCAAGAACTCACATTTAAGATTTCACAAAATTTGGACCATTAACGTGGCTTGAATTACCTCTTGAGACTAAATTGAGAAAAATCTTTTGGGATAAACTATCTCACATTTGAGAAATTTGTATCGTGAGTGGAATATACAAAAAAATAATAATATGATCCTTTATTTTTCTTTTTTATAGATCCAATCATTTTAGGCTTCAATATTTAGTCCAAAGTCTCATCTCTCTCTTTTTTCTTAAATACTAACTAGGTATTAATAAAAGTTGCAACAAAGCTCACAACAAAAAGGTACACGAAAAAGGAATTGTTCATCAGTTTGCAAGCCCATGGAGCGTTACACATAAGCATGAAACTATAAGCTTGATATATTGTAGATACAAAATATTCCTATCAAAATGATAGGTGTACATCCTGCAATAAATGCCTAGAAAATTGGGACTTTAAAAAACATAATAAAAGTTGAATAAGAAGGATAAACAACTTCTGATTTCAACCTTGAACATTAGCTAGACTCTCTGATGGAGCTAATGTCCTTATGAGTTGATAAGATGAGTTTCGAACTATTGGAGAATCTATATTTGAAGGAACCATGGAACCGACACCTTTTTTCTCCCTTTATTTAACCAATTCACAAATCACCCATCTAATACCTACTAGTTTAGATTCAAGAGTAGTTACATACTCTCTTTTTTCAATAAAATCCCTATGAATACTTCATCAAAGGGACTTAAAATAGGTCCATTTTACTTTAGTTTTCCTTAGAGCAAGGGAGGTTGGTTTTCATGGAAATAAGGTTTCCTCGTGGCATTTGAGAGCTCCTATAGTTCCTTGTAATTATTTACAATCCATTAAGCTAGTTCTCCAAATATGATTTCTAAACTAAGAAGTAGGGGATTATTGAGAACTAAAGAGAAATAAGGCATCAAGAATGTCCCAATGACAAAATGGGCTATCCTTTCATTGAAAATAATGGAAAATTAAAAGATTTATAAATAAACTAGAAAGCCCCCCCTCTAAAAACATATGAAAAGAGGGCATGCATAAAAGCCACTAAAACTACCCAAAAATGTCTAAGGGCCTATCCTGTGAGAGGAGAAACAAACTTGTTATGAAAATAAGAGAAGCCAAAAATTCCTAGGAATGCACCAAAGTGACCAGAACCAAATCTTGAATCACCTCTTCACCAATAAAAGATTCTTGGTCAAAATCTACTTGTAAAATCCATGGATCTAAGAAGTAGAGAAAGTAGTGTCATAATATGCATGTACAATCCAAGGGACCAAAGAAAAGAACCAAAGATTCCTCACAAGACCATGAAACACAAGCAACCCAATAGAATAGGGAGCCTCCAAAATGTTAAGTACATTGTAATGCAGATTTGAAGCCATTGATATTGCACATTTATTCCCTTGATCAATTGCTAATAATTGAAGAGTATGTTAAATAGATGTGAGTTGTGTGCAAGTGGTAATGGAGCATCCCATTGCATATATTTTTATCTTGGATGCATCACAATCCGATAACTTCGTTGTGCGCCAAATTAAATGCATGATGAGTGACTTATCCTTCATAAGTAAAGGTATGGGTTGATAAGTGTCAACGCTGTTTAGGGAGAGACATCCCTTCCTTTTCAAAGTTTTGATATTTATTAGACAATTTTCTTTTTTGTTGTTTTCCCATTTGACATGGTAAAAATTGAGATTTGAAAATGTGATGTGAGTTTGCCTTATTCTTCTAATCATAGCAACAAGTCTAGCATCAATAGGAGTGATTCCCTAAACCATATTCCTATTAATAAATAAAGAATCCCCTATAACAATCAAATTCTATAGATTGGAGGATTTGCCTACCATCAAATGTTGCAATAGGACATACAAGTCTAATAGATTATTCAAAATATTGCTCATATTCCATTAAAAGGTACTAAATTGATGTCCCTTGGGGATAAAAATGAGTCCCCCACCCCTTATTGTTCCTGTCATCCTATACAAAATCGTTAAAATAATGAAAAGTAATATTCAAGATCCTTAAGAATGATTTTCCTTTAGATAGACTTTATAGATATAATTCTCTACTAAAAGTAGAGATAGAAAGAGACAAAACAAATATCACAACTCATGTACAAACAAGCAATTTTACCTAGAAACCATTCATGTTGAAAGCCAACACCTAAATTAGATTGAGTAGGCCAAATACATATTGTATGCATCCCAAAGTTTCATATTTATTTTCAGAAATTTATATTTTCATTCATTTATATCTTTGCAAAATCGTATGTTTTCAAAAAGATATCTTTTAAGGTAAACTTTAGAGGGATAAAGCTTTTTCATTTGACATTCATTTGAGGATTTGCTGTTAATTTTCTATATTTTTTTGCATACTTTCTATTAATGCAAATTAGAACTAGAAAATTCAATATCATGTGATAAATTTTGGTTTACTCACATAATTAACCTATACAATTGTAAATGTGCAAACATAAATAGATATGCTTTAGGGGGGAAGTTTCGTTGGTGAATCAATGGTGGTGTTCAAGAGACTATAAATGCATAGAATTAGCCATTTGGGAAGAGTAAAGGGAATAAACTAGAGGATTCATTAGATAAACAATATAAAAAGATCTATAAGTACATATTGAAACTATATGTTTTTATGTTGGAAAACGGTCTAACTATGAAGATTTAATCACTAACTTCTCTCATGCCAAATATTTTGGACACATATGTTATCCATCACATTTAGGGTTTGGTTGTTGATGGAATTGTTCATTAGGAGCATTTCTCTTGTTTGTTACCAAGTTCTTCACTAAAGAAAACTTCATACATTTTCATAGCTTACTCAATATGAATGTAGTTGTAATTATGAGGTAATGCTAATGCATATCCAAATTCCTATAAGTGTATATTCATTCCCCTAGCCACCATTAAGGGAGAATATTAGAATATATCATGAAGGATACCAAGTTTGAATGGGGCCTTGGTGGAGCTAACAATAATTAGGCCAAGACGTTAGCTCTTTATCAAGGGCTAAATATTCTTGACCCGGGGAGAATAAGGAAATTAAATGTCATTGAATATTCAACAATAATGATTAGACTTATGCATTGACATTCTTTTTCCAATCCTAATAAAGTAGGATCATTTTGTGCATCCAAAAATAAGTTGATCACTTTGAATCTATAAAGATTTTTCATGTTCTAGGATATCAAAATTGATAGGCTAATCATATACCTAATGAAGCCTCTCACCTGAAAAGTGGAACCCTTAAGTATCCTTCTCCCCAATTCCTTAATTATTTTTTAGAATGAATAAACCAAAGGGATGCATGTCACTAACTAACTAAGCCAAATAGCACGTCAAATTAAAGTCAAGAGGATAAGAACCAAAGGGAATTATATCCCTTGAACCACTACACACTTCGAGTTTAATGGAGTGACCCTTTGAGTTTCATTTTATTAAGGTCGCAGGTGTATGTGGGATAATGCAGTTTATGTTCATTCTAGGTGGTTGGTTTTTAGAGGCTTCTATTAGTTAAACATTGTCTAGGAATTGTGTCTCCTTACCTTGTGTATAATATTTACTTGGAGGCATCCCTAATTAGCCTTGGAAACATATGAGGTTAGTTGCTCCATTAATTATATAGTTACATCCTATTTCATTGTGTTTTTTGTATCAAGTTGGTGGTTAAATTAGAGTGGTTCTCAACATCAATAGAGGATTCTGGAAAGAGTATTGAATTGGTGGGTTTGAATAGTTCTCTTCGGATTTTGAAATTCACAACAAATCACAATCATCTAGGGTGTTTCCCTTTGTGTACGAGATTGCAAACATTCAATGTGTAGTTCAAAGACAAGAGGCAATTATTGTAGATAATAAGACTTCCATTTTCTTTGTAATAGGGATAATTTATGCTGAGGAGGAAAATCATAACAATGGGTTAGTGGTGACAACAAACACTATGTTGCAACCAAATAGACAAATTAAAAATTTATACGCCAAGTGCAACACATTGGCCATCAAGCTTAAGTTTGGTTAAGGGTCCTTAGTAATCTATCTCTAACTTTAGAATGTCTATTGACTCAAGTGTTCAAAATAAAAATGAGGAGCTCCTTTCCCAAATACTAAAAAATGTATACATAGATATCTCTAAATTATTATAAAAAATAAATCAATGAAACTACACACAAAGTCATTCAAATCTAAAAGAATTTAACTATACCATGCATGTTTCAAAATACAAAACATCTATACACTAAACAAAAACCAACATACATACATAAGGTTCATTAATTTAAAGTCAAAACTTCTTCACTTTTAAAAAAACGAATTATAACAATATACTGCTAATATGCACAACCCTTTCAAATTAATTACCTTACAGAGAGATTATGGGGGAGATGTTGTAATGTCATTAGATGAGTGTAAAATTTAAAATGGTGGCTCAATATGGGAGAGATGTTGTAGTGATTGCAAATGAATGCAAACATGTAGATATCAACTTAATATTGGACAAATGTTATAGTATCATTAAAATGAGGCATTATATTAATAACAATAAAACATGATGTTGACTTAACTAAAAAATAAATAAAAATAAGAAATCAAATTAATTCAATTTGTGATATTATAATTTTATTTTTATTAATTAAATTACAAACAATTTTTCCAAAAAAAATAAAATCAAAATTCATATTGCCCTTGGGGCTTAGAATATATGGTGATGGGGTGTATTGTTAAGTCAGTCCATGGGATGAAGGTCACCCGTTCAAAAATTTGTGGGAAAAAATCTAGTGATATTAAGGGCTAGTGCGTGTGGCCCAAGTCAAGTGATTTCCCCAAGTAATTTTAATTTTTGATGACTTAGATGCCCCTATGTCACAGATTTGTAAAAGTCACAAACAACTTCACAAACAAAAACAAAAAAAATCATATTCATAACTATTATATTTCAAAATTTTCAATTTAAATTTAATTAATAAACATGTAAAATTTGAACGCAAATCCTTTTTAGCACGCGCTCTGATCTAGAGCTCTCGCGCCCTTGCTTCCTCGGCCCCTGTGGCCCTTCACATGCCTCCTGCCTTGCAGCCCCTGTTGCTGGGCTCTCATCCTCCCCTCCCGGCATCCCCACAATCGGGCTTTGCCCCCCTCCTCCAGCCAATTCTACTGTTGGCACAGTGTTAGCATTTTGTGATCGCAGAGGAGCATTGTCACTGCCATGAGTGCGCCAGGGGGTGGGGAGCCTTCTCCCACCCCGCCTATCTCTTCATAAGAAGCTTTCAGAACATTTCTTTCACAGAAAGGGAAGAAACATTTGGCTCCAGAAGTCCTGAAATTCATCAAAAACTAGAGGAAATTCCTGAGATCATCCTGCCAGAAGACCAACCGATAAAAATCGCCCTAGCCCTGGTTGACAGAGGGTTAGTAGGACAATTTATGGGACACTCGCCATCAACAAAAATGACAGATGACTGGATCCAACGCAACTGCAGACCCCAGCTGGAAAACAATGTGATCTACTATGTTGTTGGAAGAAGGTATTTCATTTTCGAGTTCACCTCCAAAGAAGATCAAGATTTGATGTTTAGAAACGGTCTGTATTTTATGGGAAATCAAGGTCTGTATCTTAATAAGTGGACCCCCAACTTTGATCCCTCAATCGATTCCCCTAAATAGGTCCCAGTCTGGGTCCGGCTTCCCAATCTTTCAATCCATTGCTAGAGTTATGACACCTTGCAGAAGATTGGAAATGGTCTCGGATGTTTCATTAACAAAGCAGATAACAAGGGCCAATATACGTGTGCAAGAATCTTTGTGGAAGTCGATATGGAATCTGGACTGCTCGAAGCAGTAAAACTTACAGTCGGAGAATGGCATCACTATCAAAAACTGGATTACAAGCAATTGCCGTTCAAATGCAGAACCTGTCACGAAAATGGACACTTCCAAAGAAATTGCCCAAAAGCTCCAACTAGGGACAAAGTTGACGAAGAAGGATGGAAAGAAATCAAAAAGGGCAAATCAATCCCAAAACTAACTAAGAAGAAAAATTCAGGGCCACTAGTGAAGCCCCAGCCCAAGCCAAAAGCCAAAGAAGTTCCTAAAGAGGGTTCTTCCTCTGGGGAGAAGATAGATGCCATTGGGATCCAAGAGGAACCAGAAGACCCGTCGAAGAAAGTGAAAGAAGCTGAAGCAAAGTCATCTCTTCCTCCATCAGAGGATGAACAAGGGGAAAAATAAGAAAATGAGGAGCACATCAATCTAGGCTCCGATTCTGAGGGAGATTCAGAAGATGGAGTCTTAGATTCAGACAGCTCGCAAGTCACTCCTATCAAGTCAGCCAAGGGTCGAAAGTCTAAGCAGAAACAGAGAGAGGAGAAAACTTATATGGATGTTCTCCAAGGCTCTCAGAAAACTCCCAAAGGAATGATGAATACCAAATCTAGGCGCAAGCATGGTAAGGCTCCAAAAGGAGCCACAGCCTCCCAATCTAGTAAATAATGAAATACGTCTCCTAGAATTGCAGAGGGTTAGGCAGAAAGTTGAAAGAAGAAGCTTTGAAAGACATTGTGAGGATGTACTCGCCTGAAATCCTTCTCATCCAGGAGATAAAACTAGAGGACCTTCTACTCCTCCAAGCAAGCAAAGTATTCTGGCATAAAGGCCAAGGGAGAGCAGCCAGCGCCAGAGGCGCCTCTGGAGGGATTGCCTCCTTTTCGGACAGCTCCAAATATGATCTGATTCAAGAAGAATGTTGCCCCCATTGGCTACTCACTAAGCTCCTCCATAAATAATCTGGCCACCAAGTAAGTATGTTCAATATTTATGCTCCAGTTTTACCCTCTGAGAAAAAAAATTGTTGGGACTCGCTCCAGTCCTATCTTTTCTTGCACAATTCAGAAAAACTTATTATTGCAGGTGATCTAAATGTTACGCTAGCTGCAGAAGAGAAAAAGGAGGGATCGTTGGTCAAGGACCTAGCTAGAGAATGGGTTGAAGACCTCATTCTAGATTGGGAATTGGAGGATATCAAGCCCACTTCTGGTAAATTCACCTGGTCAAACAAAAGGTTAGGCCTAGGCCACATTGTTGCTCGTCTGAATAGATTTCTTGTCCAATCCTCCTTCTTGACTTGTGGTCTAATGGCCACCTCTAAAATTCTGTTGAACTACACCTCTGACCATAAACCCATTCTGCTTGAGCTCTCCTTGGATGGAAATCTTGGCCCCATTCCCTTTAGATTTAGTTCTCTATGGATTCATCAAGAAGGATTCCAAGAGGTGGTCTCCAAGGCCTGGAACCGGCAAGTTCAAGGATCCCCTTTCTTTGTGTGGGAAGAAAAAATGAGGAGACTTAAAAGGAAGCTCAAGGAGTGGGCTAAAAGGTTGAAAATTCCCACCGCCAAAAGAAAGGAGATGCATGACAGTTTAGCAGGCCACCAATTAACAACGGAGAATTTCGATGTAACGCAAATCCTTCTTCAAAAAGAAGTAGATCTGCAAAAAGATCTCCATAGAGCAAGTAGGGATGAAGAAGAGTTCTGGAGACAGAAGTCCATAAATCTTTGGTTACAGGCCGGAGACAAAAATACAAGCTACTTCCATAAGCAAGCTGAAGCATGCAAGCACTTCAAAATAGTAAATGAAAATCACTATCAAAACACTGTAGTTAAAGATTCTTATGGCATAAAGCGAGCAGCCCACTCCTTCTTCAAAGATCTTTATTCTGCCCCGGAAGACCCTCCTATCGATTCTCAAGCCTATCTGATTGATCTTATTCCTCATTGTGTTCAATATTTCGATAATATCGTGCTGACTGCTCTGATTAGTATGAATGAGATTAAAAATGCTCTGGATTGCATGGATCCAGATAAAGCCCTAGGCCCTGATGGGTTCACAGCAAGGTTCTATCTGACTTGCTGGCCTACAATTAAAAAAGACCTTTTGAGAATGTTTTGTAAATCTCAGACCTGTACCAACATTGGAGGCAGCACCAACTCGGTCTTCCTTGCATTGATTCTGAAAGACAAAGGCGCCACCGATTTCAGCAGGTTCAGGCCCATCTCTTTGTGTAATACAAGTTATAAGCTTATTACAAAAATAATAGCCAATCGTCTCAAGAAAATTATGCCGGTCATCGTCCCTGAAAACCAAGGAGGATTCATAAAAGTGAGAAAGATTCTTGACAATATTGTGCTGGTGCAAGAAGCAATTCATTCTAGCTGTCACCGAAAAGAGAAAGGCATGGTGATTAAGCTAGATTTGACAAATGCCTTTGATAGGGTGAGACATGATTTCCTGTTCTCTGTGATGGGGAAATTTGGCTTCTCAAAAGCTCTCATAACTTGGGTGAAAGCCTGCATTGCCTCCCCTTGGATAGTGCCTCTGGTAAATGGTCGTTCAACGGAATTCTTCCAGGCCTCGAGGGGGCTAAGACAAGGTTGCCCTTTGTCCCCGCTTCTTTACGCCATTCAAGCTTCAGTACTTAGCTTCCAGCTAGACTACTTTCAACTAATCCAAACTTTTCCACGCCTGAGAATGGCTCAAAATGTTAAAGACATAAATCATGCCCAGTTTGTTGATGATACTTTATTACTAGGAGGAGCTAGCGTAAATTCTGCTAGAACCTTCAAGAAAGAGCTAGACATTTATAGGGAGGTTTTGGGCAGCAAGATTAACGATCTAAAAAGCACGATCTATGGCTGGAACTGCTCGACCAAGGACTTGACAAACATAGTAAGGCTTTTAGAAATGGAAAGAACCCTAACTTGGGAGTCTTTTAAGTACCTTGGGATCCCAATCTTCAAATCAAATCCTAAGGTAGCTCACTGGATGCCCCTGCTAGACAAGCTAAAACTCAGAATACAAGCTTAGGGAGCCTCATGGTTGAATAATGTTGGGAAGGTAATCCTAATGAAATATGTTCTCATAAGTCTCTCGGTTTATCAGAATTCCATTCTTCTAGCTCCTAAAACCTTCATCAGTAAAGTGGATGGTCTCCTTAGAAGATTTTTGTGGGAGGGAGGGAAAAATAACGAAAGAAGGCTCCATTTAGTAAATTGGGACACTATTAAGAAGCCATTCTTGGAAGGAGGTCTACAAACGCGGAATCTGGCAGCCCAAAATATTGCTCTAGGATCCAAGCTCCTTTGGAACATTGTCTCTGGGAATCTTAGTTGGAGCAAGAGAGTTCTGTGGAAAAAATATTTTCATGGGCAGCGTTTGAGGTGTTTGGACCAACCTCCTAGAATATCCAAAGGATCCCCAGTTTTCAAACTCTGTCTCACAGCTATGAAACATTTCAATCATAAGCTTTATTGGATCCCAGGTAATGGGAAAAAAATAAAAATCTGGGAAGACTCGATTCTTGGAGATCAGCCCTTGAATCAGATGGCAGATCTGTAAAATATCAGAGTTTGGCTTCAGACCAGCAATCTGGAAACCCTTTGGGACATCTCCAATTGGACAAATGATGCAGAAAGTCTATGGGATGGTTGGAATTTGGGGGAGATCCCTCATTGGTTGGATGGTGAAGCCAAGTTATTGTTGGATCTGCTCCAAGGAAAATCTCCCTTAAAGGCCTCTTCTAAGGACAAAAGAGGGTGGGGTTCTCTTTCAGGCTCTTACTCAGCAGTAGAAGGTTACAAAAGTTTGATGGTTGTCCCTAGCATCCCCCCAGAGCCAACTCAATGGAAATTTATCTGGTCTTTTCCTGCTCTCCCCAAAATTGACTTCTTTTGCCAGACTATGGCGCATAAAAGTATCCTCACTGGAGATAACCTAAGGAAGCCTGGAATGGCAGGTCCCTCCAGATGCCCTTTTTGTGTTTCGGACGAAGAAACGGCTAACCACCTGTTATTATTTTGCCCCTTTGCTCAAGAATTTTGGAGGGGTGTCCTAATGTTAGGACCTGACAATATAGAGCTTCCAGGAAACATTCAGGACCTTCTTCGAAACTGGACCAAGTTATCCCCGTTCTGTCTCTCCAAAAAAAACCTTCTCAAGACTGGCTGGATGTGGATTCCCAAATTCACATGCTGGAAACTGTGGCTAGAGAGGAACAACAGAAATTTTATGGAAGAGAGTTGCAATCTGGTCAGAATTATCACTAAGATCAAAGCCCTGTTGGGGCAGGCTTTAGAAACCAAACCCACCATAAGAAATGGCACAAGTCTGGATAGCGAGGAAGATCAATGGTTAAAAGAGCTTGTTCTTAATCATCATAATAGACCCATTCCTCCTGCTAAAGCCCCTTCTCACTGGGAAATTCGTCTGGAAGAACAGGAATTCATCAAATGGAGAGCTGCTTTGGATGACCACTGCCTTTTCTTCGATGGGGCCTCTAAAGGCAACCCAGGAAAGGCGGGTGGCGGTGGAGTTATCTTAAGCCCAGGTGGCTCAACTGAGCTGCGCTTTGCTTGGGGTCTTGGGCTTGAAACAAACAACAGAGCGGAGGCTCTAGCTCTGTGGCAAGGTCTAAATTTGGCTTTTAAGAGGAATCTCCTCTCCATCTCAGTCATTGGAGACTCTAGACTAATTATTCAGGCTATGAACTCTCAAAAGATCCCTTCTCAGGTGAAGTTAGCCCCCATCCTCAAAAAAATCAGACTAGTGTTGCCCAAATTTCACAAAATCTCCTTCTATCATGTGCTGAGGAAGTTAAACTCACAGGCGGATGTGGCGGCCAACCTAGCCTCTATCCGAAGCAGGAGATCCCTGTTAGTCAATGAGGTTGAATTGGACTGCAGCATTCCTTAATTCTGGAGATGTCTGGGCCTCTGTATTTTGCTGGTTCAGCTTCTCCAAAGCTTCGGGTTCGGACCTTCTAAGTTGACTGCTGTTAAGTGGCGCAGACTCTTCCTCAAGGAACTCTCTGCTACGACTGGGTAGGTGCTGGGGAGTTCAAGAGGGCCTCCTCAAGGCCTGTTTATTGATCTTGGTATTCTTGATCACAACATAGCAATACGCCAGACATTTCAAAAAGAAAATGCAGTGAATCATGGGTTGATCCGGCATTCCGGCACAGTGGGTCTCCTCTCTGCAAGCTAAGCAAAAGAAGTGGAACTCCAAGGTGCCCTTCTGGAACAAAACAAGTCCTCCTTCAATCATCTTTCTGCAATCACAGTGTAAATCATTCAGCGGGCTCTTCAAAAACCAATTCTACTGTCCCTGCCGACTGTAACAAGGATCTACAGAGTATCAGTGTTTAAGACCTTGGCAGCTGTTTTGCCGATTTTCAAATAAAAACTAACAGTTTTTGTCTAAAAAAAAATAAACATGTAAAATTTAAATTTTATAATTAACACACATCACATTAAAAAAAATCAAAGAAATTATAAAATATCTTATTTTATATGTTTATATCGTGATTTTAACAAAATAAAAAATAAAATAAAATATTTTATTATACCTATATAAAATCTTGAAATTTATACCAATATAAATAATAGTATTAAAAATATAATATGAATATATTGAATAAGTTGAAAAGAATTTTGATATTTCTAAATTAAATAAATCTAAATTAATATAATCTATTTTAATTTTTAAATTAATCTATTTCATAGTTAATATTTTAAATATAACATTATATTAATGAAAAATCATTTTCAATATATATATCTTATATATCTATATCTATTCTTATTTTATATATATATTTGAATTAATTAAATTTATTTAAAGAAAAATCATTTTTAAATAGGCATAACACTACTTAGTTACATTACCAACTCACGTTCTCTTTGAAACCAAAAAATAATATATTTGGTTAATACTTATTCAGATATTAATAGATACATAGTATACGAGTTGTCTTTAGTGCCACTTGATTAATACTTATTCAGAGACATAATTTACGAGTTGTTTTTAGTACCACTTTTCGACTTTCCATTATCAAAATCAGGCCGTACAAAAAATTGCGCAACTTCCCTAATTATAATACAAGCAAACTACTTAGGTTGAATCACGTGCAGATCGAGAACGACGGACGATGATATGGACGCCAAATCCGACAAAAGTACAGGACGAAGAAATCAAAGGAGGGTTAAATAAAATTTCTTTTAAACGTAAGATGTGTGAGCCTTCGTGGATATGAATTTCAGGAATAAAAAAATAAGTCAAAAAGATGCACAGAAATCAATTCACGTCTATCCAGATGAGTGGTAATGATTGGGAAAATCATAGAACTGAAATAAAAATTAATTGTTTTACTTTATATTTTGTATTCCTATATATTCATTCAACAAATGAATACCTATTACGTGAATTTAGTATTAAATTATTGATAAATTTACTTGGAATGGTTATGTGCGAATGAATACCTATTACGTGAATTAAGTATTAAATTATTGATAAATTTAATTGGAATGGTTATGTAAGAAAATAATGATGAACCACACAAGAATTTGAAATTAATAATATAATAGACATCATCAATTCAGTTTAATTGATTTAAATATAGGAAAAAAAAATTATGGTTATGATTTAAATATAGAAATAAAATTATGAGAGATGATGTCATGTAGTGTTATATTAAAATATTATTGAATAGGTTGGTTTAATCAGTGTATAAGGGAGTTGAGGTTCCGTGAATGTTACATTAAAAAGCTAAAAGTCCTCTAATTAATGAAAAAAACAAATATTATTGAATATATTGGTTAAATAATTTTTTTAACAAAAATAATATATAAATAAATAATATTAATTAATGAAAAATTTATTCATATATTGGTTCAATTAAAAATTTTAAAAAATATACATAAACAAATAAAATTTCCGATCACAAAAAAAAAAAAAAATATAGAAAAATTCAAGAAATCAAAAAGAAATAGAAACTTTGTGGTGTCGAAATCTTTATTAAATTAATTAAAGTATGTTTATTCTTTAAAAAATCTTAAACTCTATAACATGTAACCTTATAATAATGAAATAAAATTATTTGTTTGTAAATTCTTTCTGGGCTTCACATTATTGACACAACAAACTTACACAATTTATAACACTTACCGACATCTCATTCCACTTAGCTTTGATTACAAAAAATTAATTAATTATATATATATATATTATATATATATATATATATATATATATATTTATTTGTATCTATAATGAAAACAATTCAACTCTTATTATGTGTGAAATGTTGCATGAAATTGGAATGTTGGTCCATTAAAAATTAGGTAAATTGATTTCATAATTAAAATGTTTCTGAGGTAAAGTAAAAAAATAATTAGTATAGGATAGTTAAAAATGTTTTTTTGTATGAGTTAATTTTTTTTAAAAGTAAAAAACAATAAGTATTTTAGATATATGATTATGTAAATTGATATTATAATTAAAATATTTTTGTGTGGGGAAAATTTTATCCAAGTGAAAATTAATAAGTGTTTGAGATATATAAATATATAGTTTGAGTGGGTCTCATGGTTAAGAGCAAATCTTCTTTTAAAGGTTTACACCTCCAAGGATTTGATCCCTCTCTACTCTTGGTAAGATGGATGTAGGTTGGTTATGATTTAAATAATTAGTTTATTATTATTTGAATTTAGCATTAAATTATTAATAAATTTAATAGGAATGGTTATATAAGATAATAACTATAAAGAGTTGTTGAAAACTTTGGATCTACCAAGTGCCTAGAGGGATCAAAATATCTTTCTAAAGGTTTACACCTCCAAGGATTTGATCCCTCTCTACCCTTGGTAAGGTGGATGTAGGTTGGTTATGATTAAAATAATTAGTTTGATATTATTTGAATTTACCATTAAATTATTAATAAATTTAATAGGAATGGTTATATAAGATAATAATTATAAACTATAAATAGCCTCAAGGGTTAGCTAAATTGGACGAGTTCCTATGGTTAAAGTACCTTGCTAATGGCAGGTCATTTTCTCCTCGACCCCCTTGGGGTTAGGCCCTCCCTGGTTAAAGTACCTTGTTAATCGGGGTTAGGCTTTGCTAATGAGTCTACGTGGTTAAAGTACCTTGCTAATGAGAGATCGTTGGGTCAATTCTCATGGATGCCCTTGGGGTTAGGCCGGGTGTGGTTAAAGTACCTTGTTAATAGAAGGTCACTGGATCAATTCTCCTCAACGCCCTTGGGGTTAGGCTATGCTAATGAGCGGGTGGAAGTGACCCCTTCAAGTGGATCTACCTTGATAAGGTTCAATTAAACTTTTTAACAAAAATACACATAAATATATATATATTATATATATATATATTATTTTATTTATTTTTTGAATATATTGTTTAATTAAATTTTTTCACAAAAATACACATAAACAAATAATATCATCAATTACAAAAAGAAATAAAACATAGAAAAAATTTAAGAAATCAAACAGAATAGAAAATTTGTAGTGTCAAAATCTTAAATTAAATTAAAGTGTGTTTGTTCTTTAAAAAAATCTTTAACTATATAACATGTAACCTATAGTAATTAAATAAATTTATTTGTTTATAAATTTTTGTGGCTTCACATGATTGAGACAACAAACTTACCTAACTATAACGCTTACCAGTATCTTGTTCCTCATTCCACTTAGCTTTGATTACAGAAAAAATAATAGATTTGTATTTATAATGAAAAAATAGCATAAAATTGTTTGTTAAAACATGAAAGAATAAACACAATTCAACTCTTATTAGGTGTGAAATGTTGCATGAAATTAGAATGTTGAAAATGAGGTAAATTGGTATCATAATTAAAATGTTTTTGTGAGGTAAAGTAAAAAATAATTAGTATATGATAGTTAAAAATGTTTTTTTTGTTATGAGTTAATTTTTCTTAAAAGTAAAAAACAATAAATATTCTAGATATATAGATTATGTAAATTGATATTATAATTAAAATATTTTTTTGTGAGGTAAATTTTATCCAAGTGAAAATTAATAAGTGTTTTGAATATATAAATACACAACTTGAGTGGGCCTAATGGTTAAGAGCATGTGTTTCCTCTTAAGAGGTCACAAGTTCATGGGTTCCTAGACTTAGCAGTCAAATCGTTGTGGGGTCATTGTTGAAAACTGGGGTTCATAGACTTAGCAGTGAAATCTTTGTGTGATCATTGTTGAAAACTTTGGATCTATCAAGTGCGTAGATGTATCAAATCTCTTTTTAAAAGTTTACACCTCCAAGGATTTGATTCCTCTCTACCCTTGGTAAGATGGATGTAGATTGGTTATGATTAAAATAATTAGTTGCCTAGAGGTATCAAATTTCTTTTTAAAGGTTTAAACCTCCAAGGATTTGATCCCTCTCTACCCTTGGTAAGATGGATGTAGGTTGGTTATGATTAAAATAATTAGTTTAATATTATTTAAATTTAGCATTAATAATAAATTTAATAGGAATGGTTATATAAGATAATAACTATAAAGAGCCTCAAGGGTTAGTTGAATTGGTCGAGTTCCTGTGGTTAAAGTACCTTTCTAATGGGAGGTCACCTTAGCAGTCAAATCGTTGTGTGATCATTGTTGAAAACTCTGGTTTGGTAAACTTAGTAGTCAAATCCTTGTGTGATCATTGTTGAAAACTCTGGATCTACCAAGCCCCTAGAGGTATCAAATCTCTTTTTAAAGGTTTACACCTCCAAGGATTTGATCCCTCTCTACCCTTGGTGAGATGGATGTAGGTTGGTTATGATTAAAATAATTAGTTTAATATTATTTGAATTTAGCATTAAATTATTAATAAATTTAATAGGAATGATTATATAAGATAATAACTATAAAGAGCCTCAAGGGTTAGCTGAATTGGTCAAGTTCAAGTGGTTAAAGTACCTTGCTAATCGGAGGTCACTCCTTCTGTGATCATTGTTGAAAAATTTGGATCTACCAAGTGCTTAGAGGGATCAAATCTCTTTTTAAAGGTTTACACCTCCAAGGATTTGATCCTTCTCTACCTTTGGTAAGACAGATGTAGATTGGTTATGATTAAAATGTTTGAATTTAGCATTAAATTATTAATAAACTTAATAGGAATGGTTATATAAGATAATAACTATAAAGAGCCTCCAGGGTTATCTAAATTGGTCGAGTACTTGTGGTTAAAGTGCCTTGGTAATCAGAGATCACTAATTAAACTTTTTAACAAAGATACACACAAATAAATAATATTAATTAATGAAAAATAAAAATAAAAAATATTATTGAATATATTGGTTCAATTAAATTTTTTAACAAAATACACATAAACAAATAATATTATCGATCACAAAAGGAAATAAAACATAGAAAAAAATCCATAAATAAAAAAGAATAGAAAATTTGTGGTGCCAAAATCTTAAATTAAATTAAAGGGTGTTTGTTCTTCAAAAAATCTTAAACTATATAACATGTAACCTATAAATCTTAAACGATATAACATGTAACCTATAGTAATGGAATAAAAATATTTGTTTGTAAATTCTTTCTGGCTTCACATTATTGAGACAACAAACTTACCCAACTATAACGCTTACCAACATCTCATTCCTCATTCCACTTAGCTTTGATTACAGAAAAGAAAAGAAAAGAACAAATATATATATATATTAGATTTGTATCTATAATGCAAAAAATAATATAAAATTGTTTGTTAAAACATGAAAAAATAATATAAAATTGTTTGTTAAAACATGAAAGAATAAACATAATTCAACTCTTATTACGTGCGAAATGTTGCATGAAATTGGAATGTTGCTTGTAAAAATCAGGTAAATTGATATCATAATTAAAATGTTTCTATGAGGTAAAGTAAAAAATAATTAGTATATGATAGTTAAAAATGTTTTTTTTGTATGAGTTAATTTTTCTTAAAAGTAAAAAACAATAAATATTCTAGATATATAAATCATGTAAATTGATATTATAATTAAAATATTTTTGTGTGAGGAAAATTTAATCTAAGTGAAAATTAATAAGTGTTTTGGATATATAAATATACACCTTCATGGGACTAATGGTTAAGAGCATGTGTTTCTTCGTAAGAGGTCAAGGTTCAAAACCAGTTATGAGGTCACAGGTTCAAAACCAGAGAGGGGTAGAGTATGTATGGGTTTGAAGACTTAGTGCCTAGAGGGATCCGAATTTAAATTTAGCAATAAATTATTAATAAATATAATAGGAATAGCTATATAAGATAATAACTATAAAAAGCATCAAGGGTTAGCTGATCAGATCTCTTTTTAAAAGTTTACACCTCCAAGGATTTGATCCATTTCTACCCTTGGTAAGATGGATGTAAGTTGGTTATGATTAAAATAATTAGTTTAATATTATTTGAATTTAGCAATAAATTATTAATAAATTTAATAGGAATGGTTATATAATACAATAACTATAAAAAGCATCAAGGGTTAGCTGAATTGAAATAATTAGTTTAATATTATTTAAATTTAGCAATAAATTATTAATAAATTTAATAGGAATGGATATATATAAAAAGCATCAAGGGTTAGCTCAATTGGTCGAGGTCCTGGTTTTAAAGTACCTTGCTAATGGGAGGTCACTATGTAAATTCTCCTCGACCCCCTTAGGTTTAGGCTCCTTGGATTTAGGCTCTCCTAATGACCTCGACCCCCTTGGGTTTAGGCTCTTTAGGTTTAGGCTCTCCTAATGAGCACGTGGAATAAACCTTGCTAATGGGAGGTCACTGGGTCAATTCTCCTCAACCCCATTGGGTTTAGGCTCCTTGGCTTTAGGCTTTCCTAATGAGCAGGCGGGTAGTGCTCTTACCTTATCGTGCTAATAAAACATAGAAAAAGTTCAAGAAATAAAAAATAATAGAAAATTTGTGGTTTCAAAATTTTACGCCTTGGGTTTAGGCTCTCCTAATGAGCAGGCTAGAAGTGCTCTTATCTTATCATGCTAATAAAACATAGAAAAAATTCAAGAAGTCAAAAATAATAGAAAATTTGTGGTGTCAAAATCTTAAATTAAATTAAAGTATGTTTGTTCTTCAAAAAATATTTAACTATATAACATGTATATTTAACTATATAACATGTAACCTATAAATCTTAAACGATATAACATGTAACCTATAGTAATGGAATAAAATTATTTGTTTGTAAATTTTTTCTGGCTTCACATTATTGAGACAACAAACATACCCAACTATAACGCTTACCAACATCTCATTCCTCATTCCACCTAGCTTTCATTACAAAAATAAATAAATAGATATTAGATTTGTATCTATAATGAAAAAAAAGTATAAAATTGTTTGTTAAAACATGAAAGAATAAACACAATTCAACTCTTATTACATGTTAAAAGTTGCATGAAATTGGAATGTTGTTTGTAAAATTTAGGTAAATTCATATCATAATTAAAAATTTTCTGTGAGGTAAAGTAAAAAATAATTAGTATTTGATAGTTAAAAATGTTCTTTTTGTATGAGTTAATTTTTCTTAAAAATAAAAAACAATAAATATTCCACATATATAAATTATGTAAATTGTATTATAATTAAAATACTTCTATGTGAGGTAAATTTTATCCAAGTGAAATTTAATAGGTGTTTTGGATATATAAATATACAGCTTGAGTGGGACTAATGGTTAAGAGCATGCGCTTCCTCTTAAAAGATCTCAGGTTATAGGTTGGTTATGATTAAAATAATTAGCTTAATATTATTTGAATTTAGCATTAAATTGTTAATAAATTTAATAGGAATGGTTATATAAGATAATAACTATAAAGAGCCTCAATGGTTAGTTGAATTGGTCAAGTTCCATCATTGGCCTAGGGGGATCAAATCTATTTTTAAAAGTTTACACCTCCAAGGATTTGATCCCTCTCTACCCTTGGTAAGATGGATATAGGTTGGTTATGATTAAAATAATTAGCTTAATATTATTTGAATTTAGCATTAAATTATTAATAAATTTAATAGGAATGGTCATATAATATAATAACTATAAAGAGCCTCAAGGGTTAGCTGAATTGGTCAAATTCCATCATTGTTGAAAACTCTAGATCCACCAAGCGCCTAGAGGGATCAAATCTATTTTTAAAGGTTTACACATCCAAGGATTTGATCCCTCTTAATATGGATGTAGGTTGGTTATGATTAAAACAATTAGCTTCATCGTATTTAAACTTAACATTAAATTATTAATAAATTTAATAAGAATGGTTATATAAGATAATAATTATAAAGAGCCTCAAGGGTTAGCTGAATTGGTCGAGTTCTTGTGGTTAAAGTAGCTTGCTAATGGGAGGTCACTATCAATTCTCCTGGATAGGCTCTACTAATGAGTCGGGGGAAGTGATGCCTTCAGGTGGATCTGCCTCGATAGTTATTGTGGGCATAGTTATTGGTTCAATTAAACTTTTTAACAAAAATACACATAAATAAATAATATGAATTACTGAAAAGTAAAAAATATTATTGAATATATTGGTTCAATTAATTTTTTTAACAAAAATACACATAAACAAATCATCTTATGGATCACAAAACGAAATAAAACATAGAAACAATTCAAGAAATCAAAAATAATAGAAAATTTGTGGTGCCAAAATATTAAATTAAATTAAAGTATGTTTGTTCTTCAAAAAATCTTTAATTATGTAACATGTAACCTATAAATATTAAACTATATAAAATGTAACCTATAGTAATGGAATAAAATTATTTGTTTGTAAATTCTTTATGACTTCACATTATTAAGACAACAAACTTACCCAACTATAATGCTTACCAACATCTCATTCCTCAATCCACTTAGCTTTGATTACCAGAAAAAATATTAGATTTGTACCTATAATGAAAAAATAGTATAAAATTGTTTGTTAAAACATGAAAGAATAAACATAATTCAACTCTTATTACCTGTGAAATGTTGCATGAATTTGGAATGTTGCCTGTAAATATTATGTAAATTGATATCATAATTAAGATGTTAATGTGAGGTAAAGTAAAAGATAATTAGGCTGGCGGAAAGTGGGTTATAGTGGTAGCCACCAGAATCGACCCCGTGTAACGCGAGTTACAAAGCCTGCTCCAGTTGTAGATTCCTATGTAAACAAAAAAAATGATTTTTTTGTATGACTTAATTTTTCTTAAAAGTAAAAAACAATAAATATTCCAGATATATAAATTATGTAAATTGATATTATAGTTAAAATATTTTTTTGTGAGGTAAATTTTGTCCAAGTGAAAATTAATAAGTGTTTTTTATATATAAATATACAACTTAAGTAGTCCTAATGGTTAAGAGCATGTGCTTCCTTTTAAGAGATCATAGGTTCAAACCGAAGGGGGGTTCTTTGTATCTACTAAGCGCCTAGAGTGATCAAATCTTTTTTTAAAGGTTTACACCTCTAAGGATTTGCTCCCTCTCTACCCTTGGTAAGATGGATGTAGGTTGGTTACGATTAAAATAATTAGTTTAATATTATTTGAATTTAGCATTAAATTATTAATAAATTTAATTGGAATGATTATATAAGATAATAACTATAAAGAGCCTCAAGGGTTAGCTGAATTGGTCAAGTTCAAGTGGTTAAAGTACCTTGCTAAACTTTGGATCTACCAAGCGCTTGGAGGGATCAAATCTCTTTTTAAAGGTTTACACCTCCAATGATTTGATCCCTATCTACCTTTGGTAAGACAGATGTAGGTTGGTTATGATTAAAATGTTTGAATTTAGCATTAAATTATTAATAAACTTAATAAGAATGGTTATATAAGATAATAACTATAAAGAGCCTCCACGGTTGGTTTACACCTCTAAGGATTTGCTCCCTCTCTACCCTTGGTAAGATGGATGTAGGTTGGTTACGATTAAAATAATTAGTTTAATATTATTTGAATTTAGCATTAAATTATTAATAAATTTAATTGGAATGATTATATAAGATAATAACTATAAAGAGCCTCAAGGGTTAGCTGAATTGGTCAAGTTCAAGTGGTTAAAGTACCTTGCTAAACTTTGGATCTACCAAGCGCTTGGAGGGATCAAATCTCTTTTTAAAGGTTTACACCTCCAATGATTTGATCCCTCTCTACCTTTGGTAAGACAGATGTAGGTTGGTTATGATTAAAATGTTTGAATTTAGCATTAAATTATTAATAAACTTAATAAGAATGGTTATATAAGATAATAACTATAAAGAGCCTCCACGGTTAGCTGAATTGGTCTAGTTCTTGTGGTTAAAGTGCCTTGCTAGTCAGAGATCACTAATTAAACTTTTTAAAAAAGATACACATAAATAAATAATATTAATTAAAGAAAATTAAAAATTATTATTGAATATATTGGTTCAATTAAATTTTTTAACAAAAATACACATAAACAAATAATATTATCGATCACAAAAGGAAATAAAACATAGAAATAAAATCCAGAAATAAAAAAGAATAGAAAATTTGGTGCCAAAATCTTAAATTAAATTTGGTGCAACATCGCAAACAGATGGGGGTGGGGTGAAACTGGGTTTTACACGCCATCCTTGGGTTACTCTGCCCTCCAGACCAAAAAAGACAGTATGAGAACGCCTTCATTCTGGAAAAAGGTATGGAACGCCAAGGGACCTCCCAAAGTTAATTTCTTCTTTTAGATCCTCATGCAGAATAAACAGCTCACTGGGGACAATCTGTCAAAGCGAAACTTTGTTGGGCCTCACAGATGCGCAATGTGCAAAAACTCAGGAGAAACAGCTCCCCACCTGTTTATTGACTACGTTTATGCCAAAGAAGTATGGACTTTAACTCTGCTTGGATTGCCTGCCTCCCCGCCCCAGCACAGTTCCATTGCTGACCTTTTTTCTGAATGGCGTAAATTCTACCCCCATTCCATCCCAAAGAAATCCTTGTGGCATCTCATATGGCTTTCCATTCCCAAATTTGTATGCTGGGAAATTTGGCTTGCCCGGAATGAATTAATTTTCAATAACTCCTCTCGCTCTCCTGCTAAATCTGCCTCAAATGCCAAAGGCCTTCTCATTGAATCTGTCCTCCAGCATTCTCAAACCTCTGATTCCTCCCTTCTTCCCTCTGAAAAGGCTTGGTTGAACCTCCATAGCCCTCATCCCTCTAGCAATGTCTGTCCCCTTCCCCTTCCTCTCCCCTCTCCTCCTTGGAAAATCAGAGAATCTGAAGCGGCCTTTCAAAATCGGTGGAAGACCCAAAACATAACTTCAATATTCTTTGACGGTGCCTCCAAAGGAAATCCGGGGGCTGCGGGAGCTGGAGGAGTCATTTACTTCGCAGACAATCTCAGAAAGGTCCACTTCTACTCGGGGCTCGGCATTTCCACAAACAACCAGGCAGAGCTTCTTACCCTCACAAAAGCCTGCCAAATAGCTCGGGACAAAGGCATCAAAGAATGCCAAGTATTCGAAGACTCTGAAATCCTTATTTAGCAAGATCAACTCAGACGCCCAGTTCAACAATGCAATTCTCAACAAGTCTCTGAACAGATTAAAGCTAATCCTGCAAGATTTCACCTCTTTCAAAATTTACCATATCCTAAGAAGTTTGAATAAGGAGGCAAACGAAATGGCAAACAAAGGATGCCTACTAGCTGCAGGAAGTCTCAACTACAACGGCAACAGCGCTAACTCAATTTGCATCCCTTAGCTCAAGAGCAGATCAGAATAAGAAGCTGGAAGCATGCAGCACACCACTCTAAGCACGCACAAGAGGAATATGACTGACATTTTCGGCACACCATCTGTAACAGGCCACAGTAAGATGAGCACAGGAAAATCTGGGGAAATTTTTCCATCATAAATTCAATCACACAGGGAAGGAGCAGCTAAACAAAGAGGGAGGCCTGCAAACACATAGTCAAGGAGATCTGTACAGAGGAGTCTAGTCTTTTCAACTCTGAAGACGGCATTAGCAGCTCATATCAATTTCCAGATGGACTCATACGACACCCTCTATGAGGACGATTCCCCATTCCGAAAGGGACCGGATAGAGGACCTTGCAAGAGCTTATAGACGGACAGTTCCATGCTTGCGCCATTGGGCTCGGCTGCAGGGTTTCACAACGGATAGCAACGGCCAAGACTGAAACCAATCGTTTACAACAGTCAGCAATCGAATGACCCTGATTCTTTAGCGACTCCCAGCTAAATCCATGGCAAATCTTGCCTTTATGTCGATAAAAGAGCAGTGCTCTGAGAGGTCCAGGCATTTCTCACGCATGCAGAATCCCCTAAGGCGGGAAATAGGACAGGAAAGCAATGTAAATAGGCTGAATAAGCCTTGGTTCACTCAGATTTCTTAATAAATGATATCCGCTTTAGTTAAAAATAAATAAATAAATAAATCTTAAACTATATAACATGTAACCTATAAATCTTAAACGATATAACATGTAACCTACAGTAATGGAATAAAATTATTTGTTTGTAAATTCTTTCTGGCTTCACATTATTGAGACAACAAACTTACCCAACTATAACGCTTACCAACATCTCATTCCTCATTCCACCTAGCTTTGATTAAAGAAAAGAATATATATATATATATATATATAGTATATATATATATATATATAATAGATATATTAGATATATATATATATATATATATACCTTATAAATTCTTAATGATATAACATGTACCTACAGTAATGGAATAAAAATTATTTGTTTGTAAATTCTTTCTGGCTTCCACATTATTGAGACAACAAACTTACCCAACTATAAACGCTTACCAACATCTCATTCCTCATTCCACCTAGCTTTGATTAAAGAAAAGAAATATATATATATATATATATATATATATATATATATATATATATATATATATATATATATGATTTGTATCTATAATGCAAAAAATAATATAAAATTGTTTGTCAAAGCATGAAAGAATAAACATAATTCAACTCTTATTACCTGCGAAATGTTGAATGAAATTGGAATGTTACCTGTAAAAATTAGGTAAATTGATATCATAATTAAAATGTTTCTATGAGGTAAAGTAAAAAATAATTAGTATATGGTAGTTAAAAATGTTTTTTTTGTATGAGTTAATTTTTCTTAAAAGTAAAAAACAATAAATATTCTAGATATATAAATCATGTAAATTGATATTATAATTAAAATATTTTTGTGTGAGGAAAATTTAATCCAAGTGAAAATTAATAAGTATAAATTAATAAATGTTTTGGATATATAAATATACAGCCTCGGTGGGCCTAATGGTTAAGAGCATGTGTTTCCTCGTAAGAGGACACAGGTTCAAATCTAGAGAGGGGTAGGGTATGTATGGGTTTGAAGACATAGCCTAATGGTTAAGAGCATGTGTTTCCTCGTAAGAGGACCCAGGTTCAAATCCAGAGAGGGGTAGGGTATGTATGGGTTTGAAGGCATAGCCCATAGAGCGATCAGATCTCTTTTAAAGGTTTACACCTCCAAGGATTTGATCCATTTCTACCCTTGGTAAGATGGATCTAAGTTGGTTATGATTAAAATAATTAGTTTAATATTATTTGAATTTAGCAATAAATTATTAATAAATTTAATAGGAATGGCTATATAAGACAATAACTATAAAAAGCATCAACGGCAAGGATTTGATCCATTTCTACCCTTGGTAAGATGGATGTAAGATGGTTATGATTAAAATAATTAGTTTAATATTATTTGAATTTAGAAATAAATTATTAATAAATTTAATAGGAATGGCTATATAAGACAATAACTATAAAAAAGCATCAAGGGTTAGCTGATCAGATCTCTTTTTAAAAGTTTACACCTCCAAGGATTTGATCCATTTCTACACTTGGTAAGATGGATGTAAGTTGGTTATGATTAAAATAATTATTTTAATATTATTTGAATTTAGCAATAAATTATTAATAAATTTAAAAGAAATGGATATATAAGACAATAACTATAAAAAGCATCAAGGGTTAGCTCAATTGGTCGAGGTCCTGGTTTTTTAAAAGTTTACACCTCCAAGGATTTGATCCATTTCTACACTTGGTAATATGGATGTAAGTTGGTTATGATTAAAATAATTAGTTTAATATTATTTGAATTTAGCAATAAATTATTAATAAATTTAAAAGGAATGGATATATAAGACAATAACTATAAAAAGCATCAAGGGTTAGCTCAATTGGTCGAGGTCCTGGTTTTAAAGTACCTTGCTAATGGGAGGTCACTGTGAAAATTCTCCTCAACCCCCTTGGGTTTAGGCTCTCCTAATGACCTCGACCCTCTTGGGTTTAGGCTCTTTAGGTTTAGGCTCTCCTAATGAGTAGGCGGAATAAACGTTGCTAATGGGAGGTCACTAGTTCAATTCTCCTCAATCCCATTGGGTTTAGGCTCCTTGGCTTTAGGCTTTCCTAATGAGCAGGAGGGTAGTGCTCTTACCTTACCGTGCTAATAAAACATAGAAAAAATTCAAGAAACCAAAAATAATAGAAAATTTGTGGTTTCAAAATTTTACTCCTTGGGTTTAGGCTCTCCTAATGAGCAGGCTAGAAGTGCTCTTATCTTATCATGCTAATAAAACATAGAAAAAATTCAAGAAATCAAAAATAATAGAAAATTTGTGGTGTCAAAATCTTAAATTAAATTAAAGTATGTTTGTTCTTCAAAAAAATATTTAACTATATAACATGTAACCTATAAATCTTAAACGATATATCATGTAACCTATAGTAATCGAATAAAATTATTTGTTTGTAAATTTTTTCTGGCTTCACATTATATAGACAACAAACTTACCCAACTATAACGCTTACCAACATCTCATTCCTCATTCCACCTAGCTTTCATTACAAAAATAAATAAATAGATATTAGATTTGTATCTATAATGAAAAATATAGTATAAAATTGTTTGTTAAAACATGAAAGAATAAACACAATTCAACTCTTATTACGTGTTAAATGTTGCATGAAATTGGAATGTTGTTTGTAAAAATTAGGTAAATTCATATCATAATTAAAATGTTTCTGTGAGGTAAAGTAAAAAATAATTAGTATATGATAGTTAAAAATGTTCTTTTTGTATGAGTTAATTTTTCTTAAAAATAAAAAACAATAAATATTCCACATATATAAATTATGTAAATTGATATTATAATTAAAATACTTTTGTGTGAGGTAAATTTTATCCAAGTGAAATTTAATAGGTGTTTTGGATATATAAATATACAGCTTGAGTGAGACTAATGGTTAAGAGCATGTGCTTCCTCTTAAAAGGTCTCAGGTTATAGGTTGGTTATGATTAAAATAATTAGCTTAATATTATTTGAATTTAGCATTAAGTTGTTAATAAATTTAATAGGAATGGTTATATAAGATAATAACTATAAAGAGCCTCAAGGGTTAGTTGAATTGGTGAAGATCCATCATTGGCCTAGGAGGATCAAATCTATTTTTAAAAGTTTATACCTCCAAGGATTTGATCCCTCTCTACCCTTGGTAAGATGGATATAGGTTGGTTATGATTAAAATAATTAGCTTAATATTATTTGAATTTAGCATTAAATTATTAATAAATTTAATAGGAATGGTTATATAAGATAATAACTATAAAGAGCCTCAAGGGTTAGCTAAATTGGTAAAGTTCCATCATTGCTTAAAACTTTGGATCTACCAAGAGCCTAGAGGGATCAAATCTATTTTTAAAGGTTTACACATCCAAGGATTTGATCCCTCTTAAGATGGATGTAGGTTGGTTATGTTTAAAATAATTATCTTAATCGTATTTAATTTTAACATTAAATTATTAATAAATTTAATAAGAATGGTTATATAAGATAATAACTATAAAGAGCCTCAAGGGTTAGCTGAATTGGTCGAGTTCTTGTGGTTAAAGTAGCTTGCTAATGGGAGGTCACTATCAATTCTCCTCGTTAGGCTCTACTAATGAGTCGGGGGGAAGTGATCCCTTCAGGTGGATCTACCTCGATAGTTATTGTGGGCGTAGTTATTGGTTCAATTAAACTTTTTAACAAATATACACATAAATAAATAATATTAATTAATGAAAAGTAAAAAATATTATTGAATATATTGGTTCAATTAATTTTTTTAACAAAAATACACATAAACAAATCATATTATGGATCACAAAAGGAAATAAAACATAGAAAAAATTCAAGAAATAAAAAATAATAGAAAATTTGTGGTGCCAAAATCTTAAATTAAATTAAAGTATGTTTGTTCTTCAAAAAATCTTAAATTATGTAACATGTAACCTATAAATCTTAAACGATATAAAATGTAACCTATAGTAATGGAATAAAATTATTTGTTTGTAAATTCTTTCTGACTTCACATTATTAAGACAACAAACTTACCCAACTATAATGCTTACCAACATCTCATTCCTCAATCCACTTAGCTTTGATTACCAAAAAAAAAAATAGATTTGTATCTATAATGAAAAAAATAGTATAAAATTGTTTGTTAAAACATGAAAGATAAACATAATTCAACTCTTATTACCTGTGAAATGTTGCATAAATTTGGAATGTTTCCTCTTAATATTAGGTAAATTGATATCATAATTAAAATGTATATGTGAGGTAATGTAAAAGATAATTAGGCTGGCGCACTTTCCCAGGGGTAATAGTGGTAGCGGTAGCCTGCTCCAGTTGTCGTCGATTTCCGTCATTTTTTTTTGTATGAGTTAATTTTTCTTAAAAGTAAAAAACAATAAATATTCTAGATATATAAATTATGTAAATTGATACTATAATTAAAATATTTTTTTCGTGAGGTAAATTTTGTCCAAGTGAAAAATAATAAGTGTTTTTGATATATAAATATACAACTTAAGTGGTCTTAATGGTTAAGAGCGTGTGCTTCCTCTTAAGAGGTCATAGGTTCAAACCAAAGGGGGGTTCTCTCTTAAGAGGTCATAGGTTCAAACCAAAGGGGGGTTCTCTGGATCTACTAAGCACCTAGAGTGATCAAATCTCTTTTTAAAGGTTTACACCTCCAAGGATTTGCTCCCTCTCTACCCTTAGTAAGATGGATGTAGGTTGGTTATGATTAAAATAATTAGTTTAATATTATTTGAATTTAGCATTAAATTATTAATAAATTTAATAGGAATGATTATATAAGATAATAACTGTAAAGAGCCTCAAGGGTTAGTTGAATTGGTCAAGTTCAAGTGGTTAAAGTACCTTGCTAATCGAAGGTCACTCCTTCTGTGATCATTGTTGAAAACTTTGGATCTACTAAGCGCTTAGAGGGACCAAATCTCTTTTTAAAGGTTTACACCTCCAAGGATTTGATCCCTCTCTACCTTTGGTAAGACAGATGTAGGTTGGTTATGATTAAAATGTTTGAGTTTAGCATTAAATTATTGATAAACTTAATAGGAATAGTTATATAAGATAATAACTATAAAGAGCCTCCAGGGTTAGGAACAATTTTTTAACAAAAATACACATAAACAAATAATATTATCGATCACAAAATGAAATAAAACATAGAAATAAAATCCAGAAATAAAAAAGAATAGAAAATTTGTGGCGCCAAAATCTTAAA
The DNA here is from genome assembly GCA_000404065.3 of Pinus taeda. NCBI lineage: Eukaryota > Viridiplantae > Streptophyta > Pinopsida > Pinales > Pinaceae > Pinus > Pinus taeda. The sequence goes on along the minus strand of APFE031678202.1, from coordinate 162,326 downwards.
TTAAAGTAAAGGGTGTTTGTTCTTCAAAAAATCTTAAACTATATAACATGTAACCTATAAATCTTAAACGATATAACATGTAACTTATAGTAATGGAATAAAATTATTTGTTTGTAAATTCTTTGTCGCTTCACATTATTGAGACAACAAACTTACCCAACTATAACGCTTACCAACATCTCATTCCTCATTCCACTTAGCTTTGATTACAAAAAAGAAAAGAACAAATATATATATATATTAGATTTGTATCTATAATGCAAAAAATAATATAAAATTGTTTGTTAAAACATGAAAAAATAATATAAAATTGTTTGTTAAAACATGAAAGAATAAACATAATTCAACTCTTATTACGTGCGAAATGTTGCATGAAATTGGAATGTTGCTTGTAAAAATCAGGTAAATTGATATCATAATTAAAATGTTTCTATGAGGTAAAGTAAAAAATAATTAGTATATGATAGTTAAAAATGTTTTTTTTGTATGAGTTAATTTTTCTTAAAAGTAAAAAACAATAAATATTCTAGATATATAAATCATGTAAATTGATATTATAATTAAAATATTTTTGTGTGAGGAAAATTTAATCCAAGTGAAAATTAATAAGTGTTTTAGATATATCAATATACAGCTTCGGTGGGCCTAATGATTAAGAGCGTATGTTTCCTCGTAAGAGGTCACAGGTTCAAAACCAATTATGAGGTCACAGGTTCAAAACCAGAGGGGGGTTAGGGATCAGATCTCTAAGAGCATGTGTTTCCTCTTAAGAGGTCACAGGTTCAAAACCAGAGAGGGGGTAGGGATCAGAACCTCGTAAGAGGTCACAGGTTCAAAACCAGAGAGGGGGTAGGGATCAGATCTCTAAGAGCATGTGTTTCCTCATAAGAGGTCACAGGTTCAAAATCAATTATGAGGTCACAGGTTCAAAACCAGAGAGGGGGTAGGGATCAGATCTCTTTTAAAGGTTTACACCTCCAAGGATTTGATCCATTTCTACCCTTGGTAAGATGGATGTAAGTTGGTTATGATTAAAGTAATTAGTTTAATATTATTTGAATTTAGCAATAAATTATTAATAAATTTAATAGGAATGGTTATATAAGACAATAACAATAAAAAACATCAAGGGATAGCTGAATTGAAATAATTAATTTAATATTATTTAAATTTAGTAATAAATTATTATAAAGATAATAGGAATGGCTAATAAGAACAATAACTAAAAAGCATCAAGGTTCTCTTTTAAAAAGTTTACACCTCCAAGGAATTGAATTCCCTTTCTACCCTTGGTAAAAGATGGGATGTAAAGTTTAGTTTTGATAAAATAATTAAGTTTAAATCCTTATTTCAGTTTCTTTTAAAGGTTTACAACCTCCAAGGATTTGATTCCATTTCTAACCCTTGGTAAGATGGATTGTAAGTTGGTTAAATGATTAAAATAATTAGTTTTATATGAATTTAGCAATAAATTATTAATAAATTTAAATAGGAATGGGTTATATAAACAATAACTAAATAAAAAACATCAAGGATAGCTGAATGAAATAATTAGTTAAAATATTAAATTAGCAATAAATTATTAATAAAGATAATAGGAATGGCTATATAAGGCAATAACTATAAAAGCATCAAGGGTTAGCTGATCAGATCTCTTTTTAAAAGTTTACACCTCCAAGGATTTGATCCGTTTCTACCCTTGGTAAGATGGATGTAAGTTGGTTATGATTAAAATAATTAGTTTAATATTATTTGAATTTAGCAATAAATTATTAATAAATTTAATAGGAATGGTTATATAAGACAATAATTATAAAAAGCATCAAGGGTTAGCTGAATTGAAATAATTAGTTTAATATTATTTAAATTTAGCAATAAATTATTAGTAAATTTAATAAGAATGGATATATAAGAAAATAACTATAAAAAGCATCAAGGGTTAGCTCAATTGGTCGAGGTCCTGGTTTTAAAGTACCTTGCTAATGGGAGGTTACTGTGTAAATTCTCCTCGACCCCCTTGGGTTTAGGCTCTCCTAATGACCTCGACCCCCTTGGGTTTAGGCTCTTTAAGTTTAGGCTCTCCTAATGAGCACGCGAAATAAACCTTGCTAATGGGAGGTCAAGGGGCAATTCTCCTCAACCCCATTGGGTTTAGGCTCCTTGGCTTTACGCTTTTTTAATGAGAATGGGGTTTAGGCTCCTTGGCTTTAGGCTTTCCTAATGAGCAGGCAGGTAGTGCTAGGGTTTAGGCTCCTTGGCTTTAGGCTTTTTTAATGAGAATGGGGTTTAGGCTCCTTGGCTTTAGGCTTTCCTAATGAGCAGGCAGGTAGTGCTCTTACCTTATCGTGCTAATAAAACATAGAAAAAATCAAGAAATCAAAAATAATAGAAAATTTGTGGTTTCAAAATTTTACGCCTTGGGTTTAGGCTCTCCTAATCGGCAGGCTAGAAGTGCTCTTAAATAAAAAATAATAGAAAATTTGTGGTTTAAAAATTTTACGCCTTGGGTTTAGGCTCTCCTAATGAGCAGGCTAGAAGTGCTCTTATCTTATCATGCTAATAAAACATAGAAAAAATTCAAGAAATCAAAAATAATAGAAAATTTTTGGTGTCAAAATCTTAAATTAAATTAAAGTATGTTTGTTTTTCAAAAAATATTTAACTATATAACATGTAACCTATAAATCTTAAACGATATAACATGTAACCTATAGTAATGGAATAAAATTATTTGTTTGTAAATTTTTTCTGGCTTCACATTATTGAGACAACAAACTTACCAACTATAAAGCTTACCAACATCTCATTCCTCATTCCACCTAGCTTTCATTACAAAAATAAATAAATAGATATTAGATTTGAATCTATAATGAAAAAAAATAGTATAAAATTGTTTGTTAAAACATGAAAGAATAAACAGAATTCAACTCTTATTACCTGTTAAATGTTGCATGAAATTGGAATGTTGTTTGTAAAAATTAGGTAAATTCATATCATAATTAAAATGTTTCTGTGAGGTAAAGTAAAAAATAATTAGTATATGATAGTTAAAAATGTTCTTTTTGTATGAGTTAATTTTTCTTAAAAAAAGAAAAAACAATAAATATTTCACATATATAAATTATGTAAATTGATATTATAATTAAAATACTTTTGTGTGAGGTAAATTTTATCCAAGTGAAATTTAATAGGTGTTTTGGATATATAAAAATACAGCTTGAGTGGGACTAATGGTTAAGAGCATGTGCTTCCTCTTAAAAGGTGTAATATACCCGTTAGATGTAAAAACAAATTTTTTCTTTTTCTTACATTTAATCTTATAATGAGGGGATTAATTACATGGAATATTAATCACCGTAACCATATTGCATTTACATATGTTAAATTAAATCACATTATGATAATAATAGTCTGGAATATATACATTAAATTAAATCTCCTTACGGTATAATAGTCTGGAATATATACATATTGTTTATGCCTATCCTAGATTGCAATCTTGAGGATCCTCCTACGGAACTGTGATGATATTAAATGCATTTATGGTGAGAACGATTTAAACACAATTTTCGTATGCTATTTCAACTCAGTCTGGGGTTGAGTGCTACTGGAAACTTCCTCCGAAGTCGATTTCCGGCAACAAGCCTTGTTACGAGTTAATTTGGTTATCCATATGCCCTCCACTTGGCATATAAGTGTGCAACTTGCCGGCATCCTTGCATCACGGTGAAGCTGATTTGGTACTCCAGCTACCCAGGCTGAGGTGTATACTTAATGCACCTGGTACCTAGTACACTCCATTTCCCAAACGGCGGCATCCCTCCTGGGTTCCGACTCTCATCCTACGGTGGAGATGAGAGACCCTGGATCAATGATAAACAATCCTCCAGGTGGGAGTAATACGGTCTAAGGTGGTTTTATTGCAGTAAGATTTTTTTTTCCTTTCAGTTTATTCGCCAGACAATTCTCGGCTCTGATTATTTGCACTTCCGCACAGCAAAGCCCCGCCTCCACAGGCCAGACTGCGATGGAAGAAAGGCTCTGCTTCCCTGGTTAGGCCATGGTAAACGCACCACATTCTCAGATAAATTTGTTTACAGCTTCATATTTCTTTGTTAAGGTTTCATTTCTTAATCGGGTATGATGGTTTCCCTGTCACAGGTGTCGAGCTTTGGTGCCGAGATCAACGTTCGGCGGCAACCACTCATACCTCCATACCCAATCCACTTTCCAGGTAAGAGGTGCTCGTTACGACAGTTTTTTTTTTTTTTTGGATTGAATCTAGGGAACGACTGAGGCCATTCTCCTTCTTGGCAGGCGGTCCGATCTATGCCTGGATTATGAAGTCTATCATTCGTTCTTTTGTTTAATCATTAGTGAGATTTATGCAAGCACGTTTCCTGTGTTCTTGATGAGAAGCTAGGTTCTGCCCGGGCAGTTCCACAACGAAGCCCTAACTGGGTTACGCCCGACTCCTGGTTATCAATGTATTATGTTTCCAAAAACCGAGGGTTATCCCTACGGTGAACCTCTATGTAAAGCTTTTAATGTTATACTGATATTTACATCTACCGTGGCTGTATACTGGAATGTATTCCTAACCTTAATCAAGTTTATATTATTCATCAAATAGATCTATGCACTGTTGCATTTCTATGGATATCTGGGTCTGAACTTTTAGTTTTTCCGTGGCTTGCAGAATTATTTAATACGCTCTTGTTGTTCATTTTTTTTTCCTTGTAAAGATTCGATGGAAATAATTGTCTCCGAGTTTGCTTGCTAAAATATATATATATTTTTTAATGAATGAGGGTTGTTGACTTCGAGGTTGTAAAACCCTCGTCGGCATACCCTACTCTAACCATACCAACTACGGCCTTCTGCTTAAAAAATGGTTCTGTGTTATAAACAACGTCTAAAGAAGGGTTAGGCATGTCGGAGGCATGACCGCTAACCCTACTGAGCCAACGACTTAGAGGTCTTTTCCTTTCTCGAGTTGCTTCACTAGGAACTGTATTCTCAAGAAGAGGCCTTACGGCCTGCTCAGAATCTTAGTTCAACATATACATGATTTTACCAGTTCTTATCGCCATGTTGCCGCTTTCTTTACTTCTTTACCAGTAACTATGGATATTTGCATATGTAAAGATATGTATAGATATATATTGTTTTCGGTTAGCTTTCGCATATTGAAGCAAAGGTTACACGGCAATCGGGTTTTATTCATCTGTTACTTATTTTGTGATTATGCATTCAGAATAGATTCTGGAAAACTATTGTAATTCTTGTTTGTATTATTTTCTTTCTTTTATGCTTACACAGGGGTTCCATTTTTAATGATAAAAATATTTTACAACTATCATGTCGTTTATTACCTAAATTACTTCGGAAATTTCCCCTTAGTTTTCAAACACAGTTTTTCTATCTACCATGAACTTATTTAACACTACATCATAAATAGTCCATTGAATTCTCAATTATTCCATACCTGGTTAGAGGCAAACCTCTTAGTGCTCTTGTCAACCACCCGGCCTTAGGAGGGTCTTCCTCGACCTTCCACCCCCAAGCACTCTTGCAAGACCTTTGCTATCTGCAAGTCCTTTGTTACTACCAGAGTTACGCTATCTGGTCCTTACCATATGTAGCGGTTCCAGGGAGGCTTCAGCTTCCCAACATGCGCTATCTGGTCCTTACGAGACGTAGCGTTTTTGCTACCAAGAGCAACTTTTTCCTCCCCCCTTGCTATCTGGTCCCTGCCAGACATAGCATTTCCTCCTTCTATTAGAGTCTCAACTGTCTCCAGAAAGTAGTTAGGTTTTCCCTTTCTTTTCTTTCTTTTGGCAGATGTCATATTTTGATTTTTTTTTAATCCTCCTCTCATGAGGAAAAACTATAACCATTTTCAGTTGTTCTCTTACAACCATATTCAATGGAAATCAATCAGCAATTTAATAACATGATTAGTTTAAACAGTAATAATAGTCATAGTTACTCAATTTCACCAGCATAATCATAGTCAATAGTTAAATTTACTGTCTTTTACTTTCAAACATTATCGATTTACTAGGGGCATTACAAAAGGTCTCAAGTTATAGGTTGGTTATGATTAAAATAATTAGCTTAATATTATTTGAATTTAGCATTAAATTGTTAATAAATTTAATAGGAATGGTTATATAATATAATAACTATAAAGAGCCTCAAGGGTTAGTTGAATTGGTCAAGTTCCATCATTGGCCTAGGGGGATCAAATCTATTTTTAAAAGTTTACACCTCCAAGGATTTGATCCCTCTCTACCCTTGGTAAGATGGATATAGGTTGGTTATGATTAAAATAATTAGCTTAATATTATTTGAATTTAGCATTAAATTATAAATAAATTTAATAGGAATGGTTATATAAGATAATAACTATAAAGAGCCTCAAGGGTTAGCTGAATTGGTCAAGTTCCATCATTGTTGAAAACTCTGGATCTACCAAGCACCTAGAGGGATCAAATATATTTTTAAAGGTTTACACATCCAAGGATTTGATCCCTCTTAAGATGGATGTAGGTTGGTTATGATTAAAATAATTAACTTAATCGTATTTAAATTTAACATTAAATTATTAATAAATTTAAAAAGAATGGTCATATAAGATAATAACTATAAAGAGCCTCAAGGGTTAGATGAATTGGTCAAGTTCTTGTGGTTAAAGTAGCTTGCTAATGGGAGGTCACTATTAATTCTCCTCGTTAGGCTCTACTAATGAGTCAGGGGGAAGTGATCCCTTCAGGTGGATCTGCCTCGATAGCTATTGTGGGCGTAGTTATTGGTTCAATTAAACTTTTTAACAAAAATACACATAAATAAATAATATTAATTAATGAAAAGTAAAAAATATTATTGAATATATTGGTTTAATTAATTTTTTTAACAAAAATACACATAAACAAATCATATTATGGATCACAAAAGGAAATAAAACATAGAAAAAATTTAAGAAATCAAAAATAATAGAAAATTTGTGGTGCCAAAATCTTAAATTAAATTAAAGTATGTTTGTTCTTCAAAAAATCTTAAATTATGTAACATGTAACCTATAAATCTTAAACGATATAAAATGTAACCTATAGTAATGGAATAAAATTATTTGTTTGTAAATTCTTCCTGACTTCACATTATTAAGACAACAAACTTACCCAACTATAACGCTTACCAACATCTCATTCCTCAATCCACTTAGCTTTGATTACCAAAAAACAATATTAGATTTGTATCTATAATGAAAAAAATAGTATAAAATTGTTTGTTAAAACATGAAAGAATAAACATAATTCAACTCTTATTACCTGTGAAATGTTGCATGAATTTGGAATGTTGCCTCTAAATATTAGGTAAATTGATATCATAATTAAAATGTTTATGTGAGGTAAAGTAAGAGATAATTAGGCTGGCGCACTTTCCAAGGGGTTATAGTGGTAGCGGTCACAATCGACCTAGTGGTAGCGGTCACAATCGACCTAGTGGTAGCGGTCAGAATCGACCCCGTGTAATGCGAGTTGCAAAGGCAGTTGTCGATTCCTCTGCAAACAAAAAAAATGATTTTTTTGTATAAGTTAATTTTTCTTAAAAGTAAAAAACAATAAATATTCCAGATATATAAATTATGTAAATTGATATTGTAATTAAAATATTTTTTCGTGAGATAAATTTTGTCCAAGTGAAAATTAATAAGTGTTTTTGATATATAAATATACAACTTAAGTGGTCCTAATGGTTAAGAGCATGTGCTTCCTCTTAAGAGGTCATAGGTTCAAACCAAAGGGGGGTTCTCTAGATCTACTAAGTGCCTAGAATGATCAAATCTCTTTTTCAAGGTTTACACCTCCAAGGATTTTCTCCCTCTCTACCCTTGGTAAGATGGATGTAGGTTGGTTATGATTAAAATAATTAGTTTAATATTATTTGAAATCTATTTTTAAAGGTTTACACCTCCAAGGATTTGCTCCCTCTCTACCCTTGGTAAGATCGATGTAGGTTGGTTATGATTAAAATAATTAGTTTAATATTATTTGAATTTAGCATTAAAGGTTTACACCTCCAAGGATTTGCTCCCTCTCTACCGTTCGTAAGATGGATGTAGGTGGGTTATGATTAAAATAATTAGTTTAATATTATTTGAATTTAGCGTTAAATTATTAATAAATTTAATAGGAATGGTTATAGAAGATAATAACCATAAAGAGCTTCAAGGGAAACTCTGGATGTACTAAACATGTAGAGGGATCAAATCTCTTTTTAACAGTTTACACCTCCAAGGATTTGATCCCTCTTTACCCTTGTTAAGATGGATGTAGGTTGGTTATGATTAAAATAAATAGTTTAATATTATTTGAATTTAGCATTAAATTATTAATAAATTTAATATGAATGGTTATAGAAGATAATAACCATAAAGAGCTTCAAGGGAAACCCTGGATCTACCAGGCACCTAGAGGGATCAAATCTATTTTTAAAGGTTTACACCTCCAAGGATTTTATCCCTCTCTACGCTTGGTAAGATGGATGTAGGTTGGTTATGATTAAAATAATTAGTTTAATATTATTTGAATTTAGCATTAAATTATTAATAAATTTAATAGGAATTTTTATATAAGATAATAACCATAAAGAGCTTCAAGGGTTAGCTGAATTGGTTGAGTTTCTGTGGTTAAAGTGCCTTGCTAATGGGAGGTCACTGGGTCAATTCTCCTCGACGCCCTTAGAGTTAGGCTTTGTTGTTACATGATCATTATTGAAAACTCTAGATCTACCAAGCTCCTAGAGGGATCAAATCTCTTTTTAAAGGTATACACCTCCAAGGATTTGATCCCTCTCTACCCTTAGTAAGATAGATGTAGGTTGGTTATGATTAAAATAATTAGTTTAATTGATCTGATAATCACCCTATGAGTGACATCAGTTAAAGTTTTATTAAACAAAAGGTATTACAGACTCATGTGCTGGTGTTTGTTCTGTGTATTTAAGCAACGGATCGATCATATTGTCAATACACAGACATTTTAAATGGAAAGACAACAGAGAAATACAACAGGCAACCACAAAGACACAAGCAATTTTAATAAGGAGTTCACCCTATTCTCCAAGGCTACGTCTCTGGTCTAGCTTTCAGTGGTGGCCTTATTTTATTGTGTCTTTAAATAGAAAATTACAATGTAGGGACTCAATGTGAGTTCTCCTGAAGCAGGCTTTGCTTGGTAGGGTGGTTCTTAGATTCCCCAAGCCACTGGAGTACATAGTCTCTTCTTCCCACCAACTCTATTACCTTCTGGTCTACAGTGGTAAGAGCCCAACGTGGTGCTCAGCCCGGACAGATCCCTCTATGGGTTGGCAGGAATCCCTCAAGCTCGGTGGTGCTCGACGCTGCCGCTATGTCAGCTCGGCCCTTTGTCTCTTCCTGCTTTTCTCTTGCTTACTACCTTCTTCTCTGTGTATTCCGTCCTCCTCTCAGGATTCTGGTCTTTCTTCCTTCATCTCTCGGACCTCACTCTAACTTGACTATGTATTTTGTCTCTATTCATGGCTTTTAGCCATTAGTTTCCATGCATGTTCGGTTCCTCTTCCACCTTTGTCGATTCGCCTTCTGCAGCTGCACTTGGAGTTCCATGTTCGGCGTTAGCATGAACGCTCAAGGAGTGGCCACGTGTCCTCATCTGCATAGCACCAGCCTGCTCGTCGGTTCGTTTTTTTAGTTACGTCGTGGATGCATTCTTCCTCCACCGTGGTGGTCAAATGGATTCCAAATCCCTTTCGAATGCAGCTTAATTCCCTGTCGATTCCTCTTCCTCCGTCGGGTGCAATCTCAGCCATCCGATCTAGGCTCCTCCAGATCCAACGTCATACGCACGTCCCGCACGGTTGACTTGCTCGACCGATAGTGCGTGATCAACAATAGTTTTCTCTCACCTCCGCCGCCACACGTCAATCATTGAGTGAGATCACTTCGTTCTTCTCCAAAACCGTTTATCGTTTGAGGGCACCCTGATCAATACCGCCGGTTTCCAGAGTGTGGGTCCTGCCTTTTTCCTTTTAACGCTTTTTGTTTCTCCGCCCGCGATTCTCCAGCTCCCAACACAACCAAGTGCTTAAGGCTCCTCCATCAAAAATCACCTCCTTTTCCCAATCTAGGGCTCCCAGGGGCTACCTTGACATCCTACGCAGTCTCCATGGGCCTCAGTCAGCGCGCTTTGACCGAGGTCCTCGTCGTTCCACACTGGCTGCCATTTCCACTAGTTCAGGGTGTTTTTGATTGCTGTTTTTGGAATTTTTAAAGATTCGCCCTGACCTGATACAGTCATGGTTCTTTTCCAGTCTTTAATGGATCTAATTTGGATCAAGACCTTCCCATTGAAATAGCTTTTGGACCACCAAAAGTTGGTTTTCTTCAAGCATCAACTAAGTGAGGAAACTATTGTCTCACTTGCCCAATCTCAATCCACTTCACACTGCTTGGCTTCGAACCTTTAAGCCCAATCCTGAGGTATTCCACTTGTCCACTGGGTATCGTCCTTACCTTCTTGTCCAACATTGTGTCTTCCCATAATTCATTAAGATATTCAGGTAGCAGGTCATCAACAGAAAGTAATTAACTCTGCTCTTCAGGGTCCTGAACCATTGAAGGTTCAAACAACCTCAAGCAATCTACGTTCACGACTGAGTAGATGTGCATGTAAGCTGGTAGATCAAGGCGAAAAGCATTTTCACCAATCTTCTCAAGTATCCTGAAGGGTCCATACTTGATAGGTCTTAGCTTTTTACTTTCACCTTGCATCCTGTCCTTACTGATATACAGCTATACTTCGTCTCCAACTTGAAAACTATGCTCCATCCGATGCTTATCATGTCTAGCCTTGTACTTGGCCTAGCTCTTTTCCAGTTGTTCCTGTACTGCCTGGTGGATCTCCTAGATCTGTTCAATGAACCTAGTTGTCTTGTCCACATCACTGTGTCTATCAATCATGGTATCTTTACTAAAGACAAAATCCAAAGGAGACCTTGGTATGAAACCAAGATAGGTCTCAAAAGGAGATCTTTGTGTAGAAGAGTGTTTGGCTCTATTGTAAGCATGTTGCACATAACATAAGTGTTCATCCCAAAGCCTAGGGTGTTTGCTGCAATATCCTCTCAGTAACTGGATCACCGTCCTGTTAACTACTTCTGTCTGGCCATCTGTTTGTGGATGAAAAGTTGTACTTTTCTTTAATTTGGTGTCAATTAGTTCCCACAGACTTGACCAAAACTTCCCCACAAATCGGGTGTCTCGATCAAATACAATAGAAGTGGGTAATCCAAAATGAACCCATACATGTTCAAAGAACAATTTTGCAGTTTGTTCAGTGGTAGCCTATTTACTACAAGGTATCAAAATACACATTCTGCTGAACATATCCATAACAACATATAGATAATCATGACCTTTCCTAGATTTAGGCAGTCCTCCAACAAAATCCATGGAAATGATTTCCCAAGGGTGAGAAGGAACTGGCAATGGAGTGTATAAGCCCAGTTCTCTGTTGCTGGGCTTTCTTTTCGCACACATAACACATCCCTTTACATATCTAGAAATTGTCTCACTCATTCTCGGCCAATAGCAGAACCTTTGCAGCTGTGCAACTGTTTTACTTACCCCAAAGTGACCTGATATCAGAGAAGTGTGTACTTCCCTAATTATCTTTACTCTCTCAGTTTGTGGAATGCAGAGTTTCCCACAATGATATAAGAGTCAGTCCTTCATGTGATAGTCCAATTCTTCTATTCTTTTGCCTTGAATCAAAGTTGCATATACATCCTTAAAGTCCATATCCTGAGCATATTATTTTATGTAGCTTTCATGTAGCACAGAATTATGCTTAAGTATGGTAGATGCATTTATAATAGGTCTAGATAACATATCTGCAACCTTGTTATGTATGCCCTTTTTATATATGATGACTAAATGAAACTGTTGTAGAAAACCCATCCATTTGTAATGTCTTGATTGCTGCAACTTAGTTTGGGAGTGTACGTATTGAAGTGGTCGATGATCAGTATGTATTACCGTTTCTTTGCCCATTAAGTAATGTTTCCACTTTTTCACACTCTGAACTAATGCATTCAATTCTTTATCATATGTAGGATAGTTAACTACTGTAGGATTAAAGGTCTCAGAATGATAACATATGGGTTTACCATGTTGTGTCAATACTGCTCCCATGGCATAGTCACTGGCATCAGTTTGGATCTCAAATGGTCTTTGTAGATATGGCAGTGCTAATACCGGTGCTATACTAATCCATTCTTTCAAGGTGTTGAAGGCTTTTTGTTGTTTGCCTCCCCACTGAAACACCTTGTTCAATCCTGTCAAGGCATGTAAGGGAGCTGCAATTGAGTAAAAAATTGAAATGAACTTCCTCCAATATTGTGTTGCTCCCAAGAAGCTTCTCACTTCTGTAGCAGACTTGGGTTTAGGCCAGTTTATAATGACTGCCACCTTAGAGGGATCTATTTTCAATTCACCTCCCCCTACAATGTGACCCAAATAATTTAGAGAGGTTTTGCCAAATTCACATTTGGAGAGTTTAACATAAATTTTTTCTCTTTTCAAAACATCTAATGTCTGCTTAACATGCCTTAAATGTTCTTCCCACGTTTTACTAAAAATCAGAATGTTATCCAGATATACAATAACAAAATCGTCAAGAAAAGGTTTGAGTACATCATTCATTAATCTCATGAAAGTAGCAGGGGCATTGGTCAAACCAAAAGGCATAACCAGCCATTCGTACAATCCCTGCTTTGTTTTGAAAGCAGTCTTCCATGCATCTTGCTCTGCAACTCTGACTTGATGGTATCGACTATGCAAATCCAGCTTGGTGAAATAAACAGCTTCCTTCAATTGATCTAAAAGATCATCTATGCGAGGAAGGGGGTAACGATTTTTTATTGTTATCTTATTCAGTGCTCGGTAGTCAATGCACATTCTCCATGAGCCATCTTTTTTTCTCACCAAAATGATTGGTGACCAACATGGTGATGTGTTAGGCCTGATGAACCCTTTCTCGAGCAACTCCTACACCTGCCTCTTGATTTCAACATTCTCTAAAGCAGACAACCTGTACATCCCAATGTTAGGCAATGGAACATCTTGCTGTAAAATAATATCATGTACTATTCCCTTTTTGGGTGGCAGACCTTTAGGTTCTTGGAACAAGACATCATATTCTAAAACAATCTTTTCTATATCAGCTTGTTGATCAGCATTACAGCCCTCAAATACATTGGTTTTATCAAGTTTCTTTTCCTTTACAACCATCAGTAGGAACTGTTTGCATGAATTTATCATTCTTTTCATCTGTGCTGAGTTTATGAGAGTATAGTTATTCTTGAGCTTATGAGCTCTTACAAAATATTTGATTCCACCTTTAACAAGTAGATACTTGTTCTTAGCTCTATAGAAAATAGCCTTTCTATCATACAAGTAAGGACTTCCTAAAACAATTCCACATATATCCAAAGGAATTACATCTAGCTCAACCTCATCTACAAATGTTGACCCAAAAGAAAACTTGAGTTTGCACTATCTAGTCACTTGTAGTTGTGCTTTATCATTCAACCATCCTAATCAGTATGGTTTCTTATGAGGTGTAGTTGCTAATCCCAATTTCTTTACAATTGCTTCAGAAATTAGATTTACTTGTGAGCCACTATCAAACAAAGTGTTGATCTTTTGATTTTTGGAAACAACTCGAATATGGAAAAGCTCATGTCATTTTCTCTCATGTTCTTCATCAATAACAGATTGAACAAAATTACTAGTAGATGCTTCAGAATTCTTACCTTTTATACCTGTGGCTGCGATGATTGTTTCATCTCCCGAGTCTAACCCCAAATCTTTCTGAATGGTTGTAGCAGTCTTCATCTTCTTGCCCTCGGACTTCTTAGGTCTCAGCTCTGGAGGTAGAATCCAACAGTGCTCATCATCATGCCCATCCTTTTTGCAGTGAGTGCATGAAGCTTTGCTTTTCTGTGCAGTGTCAGCCTTCCTTTCTTTCCACTTCTGCTTTCTTTTGTCCGTGCTCTTGGTTACAGTGGGTTGGGATGGTCCTCCAACTTCTAGATTTCCATTCTTTCCTCTAGTTTCTAAATGAGTAGCTTGTACAGATACCTCATTTATACTAGTGGGATTAAACATGAGGATGGTATGCCTCATGTAGCTGTGTAGACCACCAATGTACTTCAAAAGAGTTTCCGGTGAGTCTAATGAGATACCCAACATCAATGCTCTCTTTCTGAACTTTTGAGTATACTCTTGCACACTTTGCCCTTTCAACTGCCGAAGAGTTTGCCAACTCATCATGGCTTGTTGCATGTAGGCCAATGGATAGAATTGGTTTTTGATTGCAGAAACAAATTCACTCCCGACAGAGATGGTCTTACCATGCTTATTCATATCAGCTTAGGCTATGCCTTCCCACCAAACCAAGGAAGTGCCTCCCAGGCGTAGGCTTGCCAGCTGAATCTTACTCTTGTCTGACTCTATGTTCTGTACTTTGCAATACACATCAATTTTTCTAATCTAATTGTCCAACTTTTTAGCATTTAGCTCTCCATCATATATAGGCAAATCAAATTTAACATCTAGTTTAATCAAAGATGCTTTCTTATTATGCACAGGGCTATTAGGAGGTGTAGGAAAGATTTCTTCTTTCCCTTTCCCTTTTGAGTGGTCATGGGAATGAGATTCATTTTCTTCTTTATCTTGTTTAGAGCGTGATGAATCTTCATCCTTATCCTTTCTAAAGTCCCTATACATTTATTCTACCATAGACTTTATAGCTAGGAAACTTTCTATAAATTGAGGGTCTGGCCCTATAGAACCTTCTTCTGACATTGTCTTCCAAGAATAGACTCTCCCAATTTCAGGATTAGTTTCCACCAACTCTCCTTCTCCCAATTTGAGCTTTGATCTAGTGAGCATTCACAGCTAAACTAACACAAGCTTGTCTAACCTTACAACCTAGAGCTCTGATACCACTTGATCTGATATTCACCCTATGAGTGACACCAATTAAAGATTTATTTAACAAAAGGTATTACAGACTGATGTGCCGGTGTGTGTGTGTTCTGTTTTATTAACCAACGAATCAATCAGATTGCCAATACATAGATATTTAAATGGAAGACAACAGAGAAATATAGTAAGCAACAACAAAGACACAAACTATTTTAATAAGTAGTTCACCTTATTCTCTGAGGCAACGTCTCTGGTCCAACTTTTAGTGGTGGCCTTGTTTTATTAGGTCTTTGAGCAGAGAATTAAAATGCAGGAAGTCAAGGTGAGTTCTCCTGAAGTAGGTTTGCTTGGCAGGGTGGTTTCTTGGATTTCCCAAGCCACTGGAGTACACAGACTCTTCTTTTTCCTACCAGCTCTGTGACCTTATGGTCTACAGTGGAAGGAGCCAAATGTGATGCTTGATCCGGACAGATTCCTCTATGGGATGGCTTGAATCTCTCAAGCTCTGGTGTTCGATGCTG
This sequence comes from Pinus taeda, assembly GCA_000404065.3. NCBI lineage: Eukaryota > Viridiplantae > Streptophyta > Pinopsida > Pinales > Pinaceae > Pinus > Pinus taeda. Next base: position 146,768 of record APFE031678202.1, on the reverse strand, counting down.
CCACTGGTCAGCTCAGCCCTCTGTCGATCTCTGCTTTCACTTAATTGCCTCTTCTCTAGGTTCTATCTCTCATTGTTCAACTGTTCCACACACTATGCATTATGTTTCGTTGTTCATGGCTTTTAGCCATTTGAACTCATGCCCACTCGGTTCCTCTTCCGCCTCTGTCGATTCACCTTCAGTAGCTGCACTTGGAGTTCCCTGTTTGGTGTCAGCATGAACGCTTAGGGAGTGGCCACGTGTCCTCATCAGAACAGCGCCAGCCTGTTCCTCGGTTCGTTTCTTCAGTTACGTTGTGGATGCATTCTTCCTCCACCGTGGCATTCAAATGGATTCCAAATCCATTTAAAACGAAGCTTAATTCCCTGTTGATTCCACTTCCTCCATCAGGTGCAATCTCAGCCGTCCGATCTGGGCTCCTCCAAATCCAACATCATATGTACGCCCCGCGCGGTTGACTTGCTCGACTGATAGCGCGTGATCAACGGCGGTTTTCTCTCACCTTCGTCACCACGCATCGATCGTTGAGTGGGATTGCTCCGCTCTCCTCCAAAACCATTTACTGTTTGAGGGTGCCCCGATCAATACCGTCGGTTTCCAGAGTGCGGGTCCCGCCTTCATCCTTTTAGCACTTTTCATTTCTCCGTCCGTGGTTCTCCAGCTCCCAACGTGACCAAGGGCTTAAGGCTCCTCCATTTTGGCCCTGTTCGCCCAGCAATGCGCAATTATTGCTAGGTGCTAATATCGCATCAAAAATCACCTCCTTTTCCTGATCTGTGGCTCCTAGGGGCTACTTTGACCTCTTGCACAGTCTCCATGGCCCTCGGTTAGTGCACTTTGACCGAGGTCCTCGTCGTTCCACGGTGGCTGCCATTGCCATTGGTTCAGGGTGTTTTTGATGCTGTTTTGGATTCTTTAAATATTTGTTTCATCCCGATACAGTCATGGTTCTTTGACAGTCTTTTATGGATCCAATTCGGATCATCCACATCTAGATTTACAGTTTTACCTTCGACCCCTATAGGTAAATCCTGCAAGATGCCAAAAGGATGGAACGCTTGGCTATCAAAAGCCTTTAGAATCGTCGGAGACTAATTGAGTGTGGGAGAACCAAGTGATCTCCAACACTGGATCAACATGATACACGTAGAAGCTCCTCATCAATCACAGTTCGAAAGCAAGGTATGTTTTTTACTAACACTGGAATCTAGAAAGCCATTTGATGAGGTAGGTGGGGTGTACTATTCTCTAAATCAAAGATTATTAGGTTTGAATTCTGAATATCAACAACTCCTATAGCAGACAATAGTAATTTACGTCGTGCTGGGCATGATTGCAGTACTTCCAAAGCCAACATTGCTGAAGGGGAAATAGCGAAGTCTTCAATAATGTTATAATTCTGAGCAGCTCTCGCATGTGGATTGAAAGTTGATTTCCAAAGTATACCTTTAGCAGTCAGTTTGATTACTAAGTCAGGGTTAGGTTTCTCGATTTGTAGTGGATCAAAACCAGGAGGAGTTGTAGTTGATGGGTTTGAATTAGAAGATTTTGCTTCTTTACCACCAACAAGATTTTTACTACAATAATCTGGCAATCACGTTGCAATCCTGACATGATACATCATCATAATTGTTTCTTCTAAGGTATTTGAGGAAGAACCAATCATCTTACTATCTTTATTGGGAAAAGGATCCTTCAAGACAACAGGCGTTTGAGAACCTTTGACGATTTTCGAAACCTTGGTTCGATGTGGGCGGTATTTAGTAAAATGATCCTCGTCACAAATGAGACAAGGATAGCGAGGTTTATGTTTCTCATCAGTAGATTCATTTTATTTGTTTTATCTTTTGAGTTTTGTTTGTTTTCTTCTTCCCCTTCTTTTTACTATCGGATTTTGTTTTGGCCGTAGATGATTCTACAACATGGATATCGGTAGGAATTTTAGCAGAAGAGTCTCCTGTCGGGGAATCTGGTAAAGTTATAATAGGAGAAGAATTCTTTGAAGATTTCTTCTTGCTTTTAGTACTAACTAAACCAATCATATCATTAGCGGCATGAGACCTTGAAGAAGCTGCAGTTATTTGTCCATGTTTCAAAAGATCGGGGATTTTTTCATGTTAAGTACCTGACTGCGTATAAACGAGGTCAAGGTACTGAGCCTGAGCAACTACTTGCTCTTCAATAATAACTCATTCCTTAGCTACAGCTTTAGTGATTTTAGGTAATAATGATTTTACAAACCATTATGCTAAAATTTGATCCGGAATGAAAACTTTCACCAAATGCTGTCTACGCTGCCATTCATGAATATGATCAAAAATATATGAGGACATCAATTGTTTCAATGAAGTTAACAATTCTGTGCTATTGTCGTATCTAACAGGAAACTGAAAATGAGTTAAGAAAGAAGTGGCTAACTGAATAAAATTATAAAAAGAGCCTCGTGGTAACTCAATGTACCATTTGGTAGCAAGACCAATTAGAGTTCGTTGAAAAAGACGTAAGCGAATTGAATCATCAATGATGGAATTAGATGCACAACAGAGGTGATAATTCATCACATGATTTGATGGATCTTCTCTTGACTTACCCTCGAACTTCAGGATATCACTGATAAACTTATTAGGCATTGGCGGCCAATACAGAAGATAGTAAATTGGATCGTTCGTAAGGCGCAACAAATTAGGTAAATCCAAATTTGCAATAAATGGTAACTAATGGTTAGGGTCGCGAAAACCTTGGGTAACAAGACCAGCCCCAAGAGGAGGATATCCAGGGTAACCTAGAATTGGATTTGCATTAGCAATATTATAACCTCCTGGGAAACCGGGATTAATTGGACCAAACTGGGGTTGCTGAGGCTATTGATAAGTATAGCCAGGGTACGTTTGATACTAATAGACTAGGTTTTGTACAGTAGGACCGAATTGATACTGTCCCTGGTACAATTGATAAGTGAATTGCGGTTGACTTGTGACAACCGTACTTGGACCAGCTTGTCTTGCAGGCATCTGGACTGAAGTCTGAACTGTAGGTCTTGACTGTGGTAAAGAGGCTTGAGGAGTTTGCACTGATACAGGAATAGTAGAAATTGAAGCTACCGATACTCCAGAAATAGGTGTGGATTGAATAGAAGTTGCAGTAGTTGCAGTAGTAGTTTGAGGCGGAGTCTGAGGTGAACTAGGCCCAGACTACTGAACTGAACTAGGTGCAGAAGTTTGAACAGTAGGCTGGACAGGTTGCTGGGTTGGACCAGCAACCAAAGGTTGTCTAGGTTAACTTGATAACTGCACATTAGGTTGCATGGTTTGTTGAATTTGAGATGGATCCCACATCATATTCATTCCGGGGTATGGACCCATAAAAGGTTGTGCATATGGAGCACCATAACCGGGTTGAGCGTAGGGCTGATAATTAAGCGGCACATTTCCAACTCCTTATACAAATGGTTGACCAGAAGGTGGTTAAAAACCTTGAGTTGGGTATCGACCTTGAGGTTGATAACCCTGAGGCACGTACTGAAATTGTGGTTGACCTTGAGGTATATATTGAAACTGGGGTTGACCTTGAGGCATGTAGTAAGTCTGGGGTTGACCTTGAGGTATGTACTGTCTTGAAGGTATGTATTGTCCTTGAGTTTTCCCCCCGGGCGATAACTAACTACCTTGACGTTGCCCCCCAGGCGGTAATTGACTACCTTGAGGCTGTCCCTCAGGTGGTAACTGACTACCTTGAGGTTGCCCTCCATGCGGTAACGGACTAGCTTGGGGTTGTCCCCCAGGCGGTAATTGACTACCTTGAGGTTATGGATTTGGAATATTACCAGACATCATAAGGATTTCTTCTCCGCTTAACAGTTGAGTTCCATTATTACCAGTTGATAGCTCATGTGACTGGTACCCCGAAGGAACAAAAGGACCGCCATATAAAAATGTTTCTGGTGTTTGGGAAAACATAGATGATTGTCTCGACATATTCAATGGAGAATAATAGCCTCTCGGTGTTGGGTGAAAAGGAATTCGAGGTGGTGAAAAACTAAGGCCTGGGTTTTCTAAAAAAAAATTCAATGATACGTACCAAGTGTCACTCCTAAAAGGACTATAGAAAACTTATTCACATTCCCTAAGTTCTAAAGTTTGTTGGTTTTCAGGAAGAATTATGTCTTCATCCTAACTAACAAGTTCTTCAATAGAAATGAGGCTAGAAGGAAGATTTTGGGTAATGATATTTCCTACATTGGGTGAACTGGGACCACTATAAGTTGGAGAAGCAAATCCTAAAGATGGAGTAGGAGCAGGTTCAGTTTCGGGCTCATAAATTTTAGGTTCTTCAGCTAATCCACTGGTAGGAGAAATACTACCAGTAACTTCAGAAAGTGAAATTGGCTCAGAAATATACTCTATTGTCTGTACTTAATAATCAGGATGAACAATTAAGGATGAATCTCCAGCTTTTGGTGACCCAACTCTACTGTCACTAGGTGATACAAGAGCTCGTAGCCCTTCAAGCTAGCTTGGTGTATACTCAAGAGGTTTCCCCCGAAGCCTACGAGATTGTCTTGGTAATTCAGCCACGATTAAATATTTAATTACTCACACGCAAACAAAGAAAAATTTCAACAAAACCACCTAAAGTCTCTAAAGAAACAAACAATTGAATCACACGCCTAAAAAATCTAAGAGTTCAAACCACACACAAATAGTAACTTCCCATACTGAAAACATCAATTGGTGATGAAATCCAACATCATAGAATTTTAATACAGAAAGGGCAATTGGAACAGTTACCCCGACAACTTGCTTAATGAAACAAACTGGCACAAGTTTCTTCACAAAACCATCTCGAGTGAAGAGAACCCCCTAGAGAGTCCAAGTGAGTCTAGTCGACGTCTGCTCCAAGTACAGTGAGACCCGTCCTTCACCGTCACCTTAGGAAATAATCTTAAGTTTATGGGCACTAAAGTTACCAACAGCAACAAATACAACTGGGGGAACATTCTATGATCCAATCTACGCACAAGGGCAAAGTAACAAAGCTCAATCCCCTTGAAGGCTCCTCGACATGATCAATCCGAGGTTTACCAACAAGTGACCCCAGGCTCCTCGAAAATGGTTAATTCGAGGTTTATCGTTTATAATACGAGCAAATCTTCTATCTTTCCCAATGAAACAAACTTGATTGTCTCAAAGGTTTGGACATGATTTCGTGATTGACTCCTTTAAGAGGAGCTTCCCATAATGTATCAATTACAATTGGATTTATTTCCTACTGCAAGATATAACTACTTGTTTGTTTTAACTATCTTGGAGAGTTAATTACTCCCTAGTCCAAGAGACTAGCCTAAGCTATATTGGTGATAAGAGCCCTAGAAATAAAAAGATTACTAGATCAATTTTAATTAAGCGTTACTTTTATGAGTTGTTTCTTAAGTCAATAGGTATGGAATAAAACTTTGATGGTGTGAAGACTCGACTCCAAAAACACTAAAAAATGCACCTAAAATGATAAACAATTCGTTTTTCCTTCAATGAATTTCTAGCTAAAAGAAAGTGTTCGAGAATGCAATTCTTTGAGAAAAAAATCTTTCTTTCAACATGTAAATGAAAAGAAAATCTTTTTGTCTTTTTCAATAAAAACTCAAAACAAGACTACTAATTATCTCACAATAAATCCCTTTCCTTTTGAAACCTCGAAACTACAAAAAACAATTTCTTTCAAAAGAGATCTACAATTTCTAAAAAACACTCAAAACTACAAAACTAATTTTGAGATCTAAAAACTTCTAACCTAATTGAATGAAAGATTCAATTCTTTTTTAGGATGTTTTACTTAGTTGTTCAGAAAACTAAGGATTCATTCGTTCAAAATAACAAATCAATCAAAAACATCCAGATATGTTTTCTTTTATAAAAATCAAATTCAAAACTTATAACCAAGTTCATTCAAAGATTTGCAAAGAGAAAATGAAATCTATTTCTCACAAAGGATAGATTTCACAACCTAGTCAGACTCGTCAAGAAGAAAAAAATACACCAGGGTAATCTAAGGTTTCTCAGGGTTTTGATCTTTGAGTCACTACAGAGACTGAGTGAAAACCACTCCAGGCATGCAAAACTTCTAGAAAATCATATAAAATAAAAATACCATTGGAACTTACTCACAAGAGATTTTTGATTGAACACATGCAGATCTGGGTAGACACTAAAAGTCATAAATAAAACCTAAAATTAACTGGAAGAAAACATTTTAGTTTTTTTTTTTTAAATTTACAGGGTCTGCAGGCTTCCAGAAGAACCAGATGCGGTACCTCTCTGTGTACTAAAGGAGAAGTGTGGAGATGCCCGCACTATCTGTAAATAGAAAGTGCGGTCCCCTCGAAACTTTGAAAAAAACAAAAAATGATCTATATCATAAAAACTACCCAATCCAACACATATCAAGCAAAAACCAGAAATGAGAACAAGTTTCTCAAGTCAAAGACAAAGAAAAACCAAAAACCAAATTCAATTCCCCAGCTGAGTCGCCAATTTGTTGGCCGGATAAATCGATCTTGCGGACAAGACCAATCTCCCTAGTATCAGAAGATAGTCTAGCAACAAGCAGACAAGAAAATTTATCTTTCTCTAAACATATGTGATTCATAAATAAAAGCTATAGAGGTTTTTAGACCCTACCTTAAGTCTAACGCTAGTTTGCAGCAGCCATCCTTGAACCGTTCAAAATTGAGAATCTGCAATCACAAACAAGCAAACATCAAATAGAACCTACATAGCTAATATCATTAATCATGTCCATTATGGTGATCAAGGAATCCATAAAATAAAACATAAAACAATAGCTTATTGAGAAAAACAAACTTATTTGTATTAACTTTGAAGTAGAAGAACCTTACATCCTTTTCAGCCTTGATGTTGAACAAGCTCTTCCCAAGGTCTGAAATAGGAATCTCCTTTACTTTGACAAGCCTTACACTCTTCCAAATGAGATCAAAGAGGTATGTAATCTCTCCTCATAAAAGCTCAAATAAGAAGACTAAGTTCTAGCAGCATTTCACCTCAAAAATATTCAGTTTTTCAACCCCCCAAGTAACCAGCCCAATGCTTCATTTTATAGTGCAGAGGAAGGAGGTTACAGGTCCACTTATGAAGGGATAGAGTCCTCCTTCAAAGGGATAAGCTCCTCACATCAATGGGTTAGCTCATTAAGGTATGGGATGCATGAACCTTAAGGGAGCGAACTTGCCACCTCAAGATTCCTTCCAAAAGCTTCTAGAAATGACTTAAAGTGAGTTTTTAAGAATATACTTGCACCTCTTTAAATTTTATAGGGGTCCACACCCATAACACAGATACAGAGCAGTCAGGTACGTAGGTGACATGACCATTAGGTGTGGGACCACCGGTAATGCTAAGAGAAAGCGTTGAACCATAGTTTTAGAGAATTTTGAGGGCTTTCTCTCATTTTCAAGGCTTGATATGAAGAACTGAGGCTTAAGACTTGCAAAGGAGGAAAGTATGAGTGGTAATGGACTCACAAAGATTGCAGAATGTCAAAGTGACAATTTTTTGTGCAACACACAACAAGTTGATAAATGCCCTTTGGGCTGATAGGCTCACAACTAAGAAATCAATCGGCATGTCAACATACCAGTTGTTTTATGGAATGGATGTTGTTTTTCCATCCTCTTTGGGTGTTCCAGTCATGAAGACAATTCAGGAATTGCAAGTTGAGCCAAATGACATTCAAAGGAGAATTGATCAGACAATCCAATTGCAACAGTCCAAGGAAGAAGTCTATAATAAGCCTCAAGTCATCCAGGATAATATCAAACGTTTTTTATAGAAGAACAAAAGTAGATGATTTCACTCTGGGTGATATAGTTTTAAAGCGGGATTCCAAAAGAGAGGACAAAGGAAAGCATGGAAAATTTGACAATCTATGGATGGGGCCTTATGTCATTTATGGGAAAAAATGGTTGGTGGACCCATGAATGGCAGAATGTCGAAGCACTATTTCTCCTAGCAATAGAATTTTTTCTAGCATTTATCATTGTAAATATCATTGTCTTTATTATTTGATTGGGTGCCTATTAACAAAAGTTGAAAACTGCAGAGAAAGCCTTAAGTGTCCATTGATATGTTACCATAAGTACTACAACAAAGGAAATCTGATGTGGATATTGTTGAAACAAAACACTCAAGGCTATTGATCAAATTTTCTTGGCACCTCACAGGGAGAGTGCCATCCCCAGCTAGAGCCACTATTAGGGTCCTATAATTTATAGGATCTCAAGGTATTTGAGTATTGTATCATAGGAGTCTTATACTATAAATAATTGTCAATCTGCCAATGATTTCCAAATAAAGCAAAAAAAAAAAAGAATAAAAAAATCAAAAGAGGGTATAAATAAGAAAAAAAGAGGAAAAACAAAAATATTGAAAAAGAATGAAAAATAGAACCCCATCAAAAAAAAAAAAGGAATAATTCTGAAAGTGTTGCAAGTCTAAATGCCACTACTGATAGTTAGTTTTCTTTATCATTGTTAAATAAAGGTTGTGTTCAGCTTGTTTAAAATGCCACAATCACTAGTTATTTGTTTAATCATATAATAAACATGTTTAAATTTCTGTAAATTAGGTTAGAGAATAAAGATTTGCCAAACAGTCTAATCTTCGTAAATTAGTGGTTAGGTAGAAAATGACATTGATTCAACTATTTAATCTAAATCAATAGGAGAAATAAGTGATAGGATTTAGATAGTTTTTCATTCTATATAAAAGAAAATAATGTGGGTTTTCTAGTCTAAGTGCACCCTTAAGAAAAAATAAAATGCTAGTTTAGTAAGGGTAGTTAAATTAGATGGTTTTTTATAAATATATCCCTATGCCATTTATATCCTAAGTTTTAATGATATGGTAAAAAGGAAAATAGGTGCAATGGGATAAAGTTCTTTTCCATGATTTTATTTCTAAAGCTTTATCCTAAGTCAAAAAAGCAAAACATAAGGAGGCATATGGACAAAGCTTCTATGTCATATATGGTTAATCAGTAGCATTGTCAAGGCATTGGGATCCACTCACCCAAACCAATCCATGAACGTTATCATTATTCGGCCCCCCCCTCCTTCATCTTGCCTTTACCGTTTGGGTGGGGGGGGGGGGGGGGGGGGGGGTCTGAAAAGGTTGTTTTCTCATTCTCCCGCCGGGCCCCATCCTAATGTTGGCAACTTCTCTTAATTTTGCACCCCCCTCCCCTCGGGTTGAAACTACTTACCACCCACTAGCACCACTGAAACCGCCTTCCCTTCACCCGCTTTACCACATCCCCACCATGACACCTCCTCTACTCACCTCTCACCACGTCACCTAGCCGTTGTCCACTTAAATGAACTCCGGCAAAAAACAACCGTTCAACATTAAATTCAATTCCCATGTAATCGTTCAAACTTAACGGTCCCGCGCCATTTCCAACAGGACTTTCATAGTATTGTTGAAAAAGATTCTAAAGATGTCACTCTCCTTCTGTTTACTACTCATCTCTTGTAATTGATAGCTTTTATATGGAAACCGTGCTCAGTGCATTTCCTAAACCAGAACCATATCCAAATTGACAGTTCTGTCTTCGTTCCCTAACAATTCGTTACCCTGATTGTTTCCGGTAATATTTTCTGTCAATTTCTCTTATCTTTCACGAATATAATCATGCCTCCCAAGAGCAAAACTCAAGATAAAATTGTTAATCCCTTGATCCCTCCCTCCATAGATTTATATCAAATCCCTTTAGCCAATAGGGATTATCAGATTAATGAAACCCAGTGTGAATGTGACTTTTGAGAATTATAATTTTGGTTGGAAGACAAGCATTCAAACTAGACTAATGAAATTGGACTCTAGGAGTCAAACCTTCCCCATTATATATACCCTCTGACTTTCCAAGCCCCTGAATTCACCAGAAAATGTCATGCTTGTTATGTCCCTGCCCAAAGAGCTATCATGGCCCCATATGGTGACATCCTCTCTACCATTACTGCCCAATCTATAGACCAAATGATGTTAGCTCCCCCTATGGAAAATAGTGCTCCTTTCTCCCTAGAAGCCCTCACCCAGCTTTATCAGAAGCTAGATTTCACTACTAGAGCCAAAATTTTTGAGATCTTCCTGTCTGAGAATGCCCAATTACCTAAGAAGAATCCTCCATGTCCTTCCTCCATCTTCCCTGATCAAGCCAAACAAATTGTACCTATAATTTCCTATATTTTGGCTTATTATTCTAATCAGTGGATAGATCAACCCATTTTAGGATTCCTCTCCATATTTTCCACAGACAATAAACCATATATTGTATTCAATTTCAATCAATTCTTGGATGATAGCATTCATGAACAATGTCTGAAATTTTCCATAGAGAAGGTGTTTAATTACACTTCTATTTTAATTTACATGTTCCTTTATTATCAAGTAGACAAGTTCAATTTTGTAATGCAGAAGCTTGATGATGCAGGAAATCAGCAGCCAGTGATCTTTTGGACTTCACTGCTCATGAAAGAACAACGGGAATTTTCTTACAAATAGTTTATTGAGGAATTTATTCACCTAACCATGAACATTATTAATAGCTCAATACAACCTAGGATTAGCTAAGATATTAAAAGAATTCTACATCTATAAGATCAAGCCAAGACTGGAGATTGGTATTTATATCAAAATTACACAAAATTCAGGCTTTATGGTTGCAAATTGGCACCATGAAAACTCCCTAAATTCCTCCCTATGAGGATTTTTTTCCCTGGAATACATCAGGTAGATGTTTATTTCTATGACATTCATCTTGTAGTGGCTAAGAAGAAATCACAGTTCTGTATAGAGACACAGGTGGGCCCATTTGTATGTAATACCAGGATAGCAGGTGAAGAAGCAAACAAAATGCTTAAAGAGATGAATTTCATCTTGATTTTTACATGGTATTATGACCCTTGTGGTATAATTTCAAAGCTCAAAGTAGAAAATAAAAGCACTCCCTATATTCATACCTCAAGGCCTGAAATAGAGAAGTATGTTAATCAGTTGGAATGGACAGAAAACACCTTACAGGAAGCTGAAGAATAACTCTTTTCTACTTCCAATTTGCAGACTCCCACTCCTTAGGAGAAAACAAGTAAGAGACAGAGAGAGGAGGGATCATCATCCACAACAGGTAGTGAACCCAAAGAGTTCAGGATCAGTTACATGAAGAGAACAAAATTGACTCCTAGGATAGATCTGGACAAAGAGACAGAAGAGCATATAGCCATCATAATCACAAACTCACCACCTGCAACTAGAAAATTTGTAACATCTTCTAATGGACCTTCTTCATCACAGGGTCAGGAGGAAACAGAGTTGGATTCCCAAACTATCCAAGAAGAGAAGGAAAAGATAGTTTTTGATAGGTACAAAGAGATTAAGCTTAAGACTAAGATTCTTAAAAACAATACCTATAATCAATTTTGGAAGCAAACATCTAGCTCACAGAGAAGGTTGTTATCATTTTTTGACATAGACCACGGAAAGATGTAGATGGCCTTTCTTCAGGCCCAAATCCCACAGCTAAAAACAACAAAAGACTACAAGAGCACTACATTTGAGTTCAGCACCAAATATATTCATCCCATTGATCAAATGGAGAGGCATAAGAAAACTAGTGAGATGATATCTTCTACATTGACTAATATTGTTATGTCATTTTCCAAGTTGCAGGTTTCATTTGCCAATATCCACTCTTAGTTGAAAATGAAGAAGGTATCCTCCTTAACCAAGGATATATGATCAAGTCTTTGGAGGACTTGATGGTAAATATAGGATATGATCCCAAAGATGTCAATGTTGCAGAAGAGATCATCAAGAAGAAGAATTTGGACATTGCAGCATTGAGAAAGCAGCTTAAGATGCCATCCACAAAGGACCCCTTGATCAAGGACATTGAAGAAAATGAGGCACAAAAGGATGACATGATGAAGCTGATTATAGAGAAAAACATATAGATTAGAAAAATGGAAGCAGAAATGGAGAGGATGATAAAGGAGAAACAAGAAAGTCAGAAGATGTCCATTGTTCCCCTGGATGCCATACACATTTCTCAGCTTCCAGCAACAGAAACACCCACTGTTCTTCCACTCATACTACAAGTGGTGAACAGGTGACCAAGACACTGGAGAACATGTCAATATAGTCATAAGAGATCAAGACTTTGTAGGAGCAGCTCAAATCTTTAGAAGTACAGAAATCCAAAGCTGAAGCTTCTCGTATTACTGAAATGGAAAAATCACAGAGATTGTTGGAGCAGTTGCAAAAGGTAGAAAGGGATACCTCAATTGGTTAAACCTTGGCCCAAGCCAAGGAAACCATTTGGATGGGTATTCTAGACTCTATGAATGAGATTTGGTCATCTATCCAAATTATCTTTGAGCAGAAGGAATTGATAGAAAAAGCTACATAAACCATTGTTTAGGGAAGGGAGAAGCTTGGAGAAATGCCCACAAAAGCCTCCAACATTATTAGATTTCTGAATTCTAAGTCTAAATATGAGCTTGAAGAATTAGGAGTTAGTGACAAAACTGCCACTATTTTGGAAGTCAAGAAATTTTTTGACCAAAAGGAACCTTATTGATCAATTAGAAGAAAGATGTGAAACATTGGAGTTGAAAGTAAACAACTTTTCTAACATAATTGAAGCATTGATCCAGAAAGGGGTGCCCAGCATTTATGTAATAAATGACAAATTGATCACTCACGAAGACTATGTCCTGAAGATGAAGGAAATGGCCAAAAGTAGTATCAAGTTCAGTGAGATAAATGGCAGTATGACAGCAAGAGAATATTTAGAAACCATGTCAAATGACGTTTACATACAAAATGAGATAAAACATATTTTTATAGTGAAGCCAACTTTTTCCAAATACAGAGGTCGATGAAATTTACTGGAGGGTGATTAAATTGACCATACTAGAAGAAAAGAGATGGGAAGAGCTTTATGATTTACTAGATTTAAGATTAATTCGGATGCAGTAAGACATCAGTCCGCACATCAACGCAACACAGTTTCAAGTTGACTCAGCAACCGAATCCACCAAAACAGAGCCACCTTTCCTTCTAGCTGTCTACGTGGCCTATTTTTCTGCCATAGATAAATCTTATTGTTTGTAATTAGGCTAATAATACATTGTCGGTTTTGATAACGTTTTTGTAATTATTTTGTATAAATACTTCACTGTTTGAAGTATGAAGGGTTGATTTCTAATATAATTTCCTCTGCATATTGTAATTTTTCAAAGTACTGGAGCATCAATAATACAGGTATCTTTCACAGGATTCATTTGGTGTACCGAACGGTGATCTACTGTTTATTTGTTTAAACATTGTTTTTCTTTCTCTATTATTCTAAAAATCTTAATTACTTATCAGAAACTGTGAGGAATAGGGTTTGTTATTTAGAACACCCTATTTTGGATGTTAGTAATTTTCATGTTTTCTACTAAAGTTAGATTAATGAATTCTTAATTTCTACAGAACCTTACATTTTATGCTATTTCACAATCCATTTAATATTCTGAAAGATCCAAATAGTGCAACCAATCTTGCCTTGTGAAATTCCTCTAAAATTTGATGCCAAATTCAGTTAAGTCTTCAGACTCCATAGACCAATGGAATTATAACACTTAAATCAACCAAACCTTTCAAACCAAACAATCAGTACAGTCATAACTAGCCTAAAATTTATACAAAACATAGCTAAATTTTATAGAGAGATCCCTCTTTGAAGCTGGCAGGGCTATATCCCAGCTTCCAAAGTGGTTTTGATGTTGTCATATGTTTTTACTCCCTCAACCTCACAAATACATAACAACAACAACATGCATGGTGACATCGGTGATGGGTAGTTTGTGATACCTGGATAGTGGAACCTCATTCCATATGACCGACAGCAAAGAGTTATTCAGTAACTTGGAGGAGAAGCACCTCCAAGTGCACATCAAGATGGGAGATGATGGGAGGTATAGCGCGACCAACATCGGTATTGTTACCTTTCAGGAGGAGTCTGGTTCTCCTTTCACATTAAAAGATTTCATGTATGTTCTGCATTTGAAGAAGAATTTGGCTTCAATTACCATGTTGGAGGATCATGGATACAATGTGATATTTAGCAAGGTAGAGGATTTCCTTCGTCACATAGCCTTAGGACAAGTGAATCAGATTGAGGTTTGGGTGAAGAACCTTTACAAATTAGATGTAGAATATTGTGCTTCTTTGAGCACAAAATCATAGAAGGTGTACTAGAGTCGAGACATTGGTGAGTTGTGGCATAGAAGATTGGTTCATTTGCACCACAGAGCTTTGATGATCATGAAGCAAATTTCTATAGGACTTCCCAAGGGTACACTAGAGCAGAGAGACACATGCAAAGGGTGTACATTAGGGAAGTACACCAAAGCTTCCTTTCATGATAAAGTCAGTTAGGTGCAAGCGATCCTTGATAGAGTTCACTCATATGTGTGTGGATTGTTCTCAACAATATCCACAACCAAGAATGTAGTATTTGTTGATGATTTTTCTTATAAGTGATGGATTTTCTTCATGCAAAAGAAATATCAGATGTTCGCTAAATTTTGTGATTTTAAAGAACTTGTTGATAAAGATACTTGTAGGAAAGTTAAAGCTCTCAAAAGTGTTAACGGTGGAGAATATGTGTAGAATGAATTAATGAACTTTTGTGCATCAGAAGGCATTCGATGGGAGTTAATAGAACCTCATAACCCACAACTGAATGGGGTGGCTAAAAGGAAGAACATAAATATTATGGGAGTTTCATGGGCAATGTCACATGATCAGGGCCTACCATTGGACTTGTGGGCTGAATCATGCACAAAACTATTCGTTTTCATAACAGAAGCCCTCATCGAATTCTGGAGATGAGTACACTAGAAGAATCTTTTTTAGGTAAGAAACCAGATGTGGCACGCTTCAGGATCTTTGGTTCATCAGTCTACTGTTATGTTATCAAAAATGCATGGAAAAATCTAGAGCCAACAGCTGAGTTGGGCATATTTGTGGGGTACATTGATACACCTCACAACTATTGGGTGTACCTTCCATCTAATAGGATGATAGTGGTTCGTAGAGATGTGAATGTTGATTAAGAGAAGGCCATGAGATGTTCCCTTGAGATGGAGCTTTAGTTATAGGCAAATGAGGAGCTTTTAAATCCAAAGGAGGAACCTCAGGATGATGTGGAGGAACCTCAGGATGATGTGGAGCATCCACATGTAGAGGAGAAGAGAGTGGAAGCACCCACTCATGCAAAGAATTCCACAAATGGAAGGAAGTGCGCCAAAGAGTATGATATATTGATGCACGATGCTAGAGAGAATGTGGGAGCACCCACAGCACATCGCGGGCAGAAGAGGTCACCAAATCAGTACATTGGCTGCATGGCTCTAATGAGCGAGAGTGTAGGGGTTGATCCATCCTCATTCGAGGAAGCATTGCAGCAACCAATATGGATTGATGCCATGGTTAAGGAGTATGATTCCATTATCAGAAAAAATGTTTGGGAAGTGGTCCCAAGACCAATAGACAAGTCAATGGTCAGTTCCATATGGCTTTACAAGGTAAAGCAAGTAGTAGATGGAAGTGTGGAGAAACATAAGGCCAAATTTGTCGCCATAGGGCTCTTTCAAGTGGAGGGAATTGATTACAATGAGGCCTTTGCTCCAATAACAAGGTACTCTTCAATCAGGTCTATTATATCAGTGTCAGTGTAGATGGGATGGAAGATACATTAGATGTATGTGAAGACAACATTCCTCAATGGTATGATTGAAGAAGAGGTGTATATTGAGCAGTTGGAAGGATTTGAGACCTTCAACCTAGATTCACATGGGTGCAGACTCAAGTGGGCATTGCATGGACTAAAACAAGCATCACTTGCTTGGTACACCAAAATTGACAGTTATTTCTTTGGGTTGGGCTTCACCAAAAGTGAAGCAAATGCGAACCTTTACCATATTGTGGTTAAAGGTAAATTGTTGATTATATTATTATATGTCAATGATTTGATTCTAACAAGTGATGAGAAGCTGATAAGAAATTTGCGAAGATGATCTTGCAAGAGAATTCAAGATCAAGGACATCAGGCTCACGCATTACTTTCTTGGTATGGAAGTATGGCAAGGAGATGAGGAACTGTTTGTCTCTTAGAGCAAGTAAGAGCAAGTATGCCAACAAGATACTGAAGAAGTTCCACATGGAGAGCAACAAACCCATGGAGACTCCTCTAGAAGGTAATTGGAGGAAGGAAGATGCTACTTCAGGTGAAGTAGTGGAGGCTACTATTTATAAACATCTTGTGGGTTCACTTATGCATTTGGTGAACACACGGTTGGACATGTGTTTTGCAGTTAACCATCTTAGTCAAGCCATTTTTAATCCAACCAAACTTTATTGGAAGGCAGCTAAAAAAATGTTGAGATACCTCAGAGGCACCACTCAGTTTGGTCTTTGGCACAGACAAACAAGGGGAGTGAAGCTTCAAGGCTTCACAGATGCAGATTGGGTAGGTATTCCATCAAGGGGAATCTTTAGTATTGGGTTAGCAGTAGTTTCTTTGTACAACATGAAGCAGATATCAGTTGCACTTAGTTCGGCAAAAGAAAAGTACATGGTTGCTAGTCAAGCAGATTGTGAAGCTATCTAGATGAGGAAGATCCTTGTTGGGTTATCTGGTTAGTAGATGGATTCTACAATGATTTAATATGACAATCATATTTGTATCAAACTCTCTGAGAATCCATCTTTTCATGATCGGTCCAAGCATATTGACATCAAATATCACCATCTACGAGATCGTGTGCAGAGGAAAATCATGTTGCTAGAGTAAATTCCTACAAAGGAACGAAATGTAGATATTTTGACAAAGGCATTATCAAGATGCAAATTCAAGTTTCACAGAGGCAAGATTGGGGTAGAAGATAATCACATTTTTGTTGAGAGTGAGTGTTGAAAATGCAACAAGAAAATCCTAATTTAATGTTGTCCTTGAATTAAATTGTAATTCCACATCTCATGACAACTTGTAATAGTTAACTAAGTTAATTTGACTTAGTTGGATTAGTTAATTTGAGTTGAGGGTCTAACTAGAGTCATGTAGAGTGTCTCCTACTTTTTAGGAGCCCTGGTTGAGTTTATTTTGAGTTGTAATTATTTAATTCAGTTTAACTAAGTTAAAGTTAGTTAAACCAGTTCCAACGGATGGAGGAGTTAATGGAAGATCCAATAGTGGGGTGTAACCACCAGTGATCAACTAGTTAACTGGATAATCACACATAAATAACTCATGCATGTCATATCAAAGAAAGACCAATTTGAGATTGGAGTTTAGGGACAGTGTACTATCAGTTGTATAATCATCAAAATTGTATAGATGGTGCATGTAATCAGAGGAAGTTCTATGAGGATTGCGCAATTCATATTTTTGGAATTTACCAATAAAATATGGGTTAATTCCCATGGAAACCGTGCAAGGAAAAAGGATCTTGGCAGGTAGCAGAATTGGCTAAGTATTTGCTTGAGCTTGTCTAGGAAGCAGTGAGATAAATAGAGATAGTGTAGAGGTTTCTCGGGCTTGAGAAAAGCATTGCAATCTTCTCATAATTTTTTATTAATGTAATATACAGATAGAATGGTTTTTTAATTGTGAATTTCCCCATAAAATTATTGTGTTATGTGTGATTGAATTCCTTCTCTTTTATGCTTCGTGATTTCATCAATCGTTTATTGTTTCTGCTGATGAGTAGAGTAGATTCAAGTCAATTGTCTTAGCATATTACAATCTTCAGTTTGAATCTACAAGGAATTTCTACATGGTATCAGAGTTGAAATCACTATAGAAGAGGAGAATATGAGTTTTTCTTTTGCAGGAGAAATCGAATTTGCAGTGTCATACTTCAGAGCCAACAGGATGTCGTTCTATGGGTTGAGACTTGTATGGAAGGATAGGATGGAAGTAGTGTTGGAAGACAATGGGCTTAAGAAATTCATAGACAAAGATATTCCTAAGCCAGTTGATGTTCAAGATCTAGCAAAGTGGAGAATATGTGCGGAAAAGGAGAGAAGGATTACCCTAGAAGGAGTTCGAGATCATATTGTCTCGAACCTCCACGGTGAGGAAAATCCATTTACAATGTGGAAGGCCTTGAAAAACCTATTTCAAAATAGCAGTGATCATAGGAAGTTGGCACTAAAGTACAAGCTCAGAACGATCAAGATGGAGAAGGGTGACACAATACCGAAGTACTTGGC
This sequence comes from Pinus taeda, assembly GCA_000404065.3. Taxonomy (NCBI): domain Eukaryota; kingdom Viridiplantae; phylum Streptophyta; class Pinopsida; order Pinales; family Pinaceae; genus Pinus; species Pinus taeda. The sequence goes on along the minus strand of APFE031678202.1, from coordinate 128,436 downwards.
CAAGTTTACCCAATGTCAGGATGATCTTGGAAGTGTCAGTCTTATAGTTCTTGAAGACGGTCTGGTGAGCCTAGCACTTCTAGGGCTTCTACCCAAACTCAGTTAATGGGAGGGAGGAGCTACCAGAGTGGAAGCGATTGTGGTCTAACTTGGTAAAAGAAGAGATTTTGTGGAACACCAGAGATGGTTCCTCATACAAGCATGGTGATGCGGAGAACTGTGACTTATATGGAAAGGCAAAGAAATGGAAGGGGAAATCATGCCATTCCAAATCAAATTCCAGTCAAGGTGGCAAGAAGAAGGACATGTCGAAGATTAAATGTTTTCATTGTCATGAGCTGGGACACTATGCCACAAAGTGTCTGCAAAAGAAGGCCAGTAAGAAGCCCTCAGGAGGAGCAAAATGTGAAGCTCTTACTTCACAATTCAAATTGGATTTCACCTTCATCGCTTGCATGGTGACATCAGTGATGGGTAATGTGTAGTACCTGGATAGTGGATCCTCATTCCATATGACTAGAAACAAAGAGTTATTCAGTGACTTGGAGGAGAAGTACCTCCAGGTGCACATCAAGATGGGAGATGATGGGAGGTATAGCATGACCAACATTGGTATTGTTACGTTTCAGAGGGAGTCTAGTTCTCCTCTCACATTAAAAATTGCCATGTATGTTCTATGTTTGAAGAGGAGTTTGGTTTCAATTACCATGTTAGAGGACCATGGATACAATGTGATATTTAGCGAGGGAAAGGCTTTCCTTCATCACATAGCCTCAAGATAGGTGAAGAAAATTGAGGTTTAGGTGAATAACCTCTACAAATTGGATGTAGAAGATTGTGCTTCTTTGAGCACAAAATTAGAGAAGGTGTAGAGTCGAGACATTGGTGAGTTGTGGCATAGAAGATTGGGTCACTTTCACCACAGAGATTGGAAGATCATGTAGAAAATTTCTACAGGACTTCCCAAGGGTACACTAGATCATAGAGACACATGCAAAGGGTGTACATTGGGGAAGTACACCAAATCTTATTTTCATGATAAAGACAATCAAGTGCAAGTGATCCTTGATAGAGTTCTCTCAGATGTGTGTGGACCGTTCTCGACAGTATCCACGACCAAGCACAAGTATTATGTAGTATTTGTTGATGATTTTTCTTGTAAGTGTTGGATTTTATTCATGCATAAGAATATCAGATGTTCGCTAAATTTTGTGAATTTAAATCACTTGTCAAGAAAGATACTAGCAGGAAATTTAAAGCTCTCAAAAGTGTTAATGATGGAGAATTTGTGTCGAATGAATTCAAGAAATTTTGTGCATTAGAAGGCATTCAACGGGAGTTAATAACACCTCATAACCCACAGTAAAATGGGGTGGCTTAAAGGAAGAATAGAAGTATTGTGGGAGTTGCATGGGTGATTTTACATGATCAAGTCCTATCATTGGACATATGGGCTGAAGCATGCAACATATATATTTATTTGCGTAACAAAAGCCCTCATCGAATTCTCGGGATGAGTACACCAGAAGAAGCTTTTTCAGGTAAGAAACTAGATGTTACATGCTTTCGGATCTTTGTTTCATCAGTCTATTGTCATGTTACCAAGGAATCATGGAAAAATCTAGAGCCAACAGCTAATTTGGGCATATTTATGGGGTACATTGGTACACCTCACAACTATCAGGTGTACCTTCCATCCAATAGGATGACAGTGGTTTGTAGATATGTGAATTTTGATGAAGAGAAGGCCATGAGATGCTCCCTTGAGAGGGAGCTTCAGTTACATGCAAAGGGGGAGCTTTTAGCTCCAATGGAGGAACCTTAGGATGATGTGGAGTAGCCGCATGCAGAGGAGCAAAGAGTGGAACAACCTACTCATATAAAGACTTCCATAGTTGGAAGGAAGTGCACCAGAGAGGTTGACAGATTGATCCATGATTCTAGAGATAATGTGGGAGCACCCACATCACATTGTAGGCAGAGGAGGTCACTAGATCGGTACACTAGCTACATGGCTCTGATGAGAGAGAGTGTATAGGTTGAGCCATCCTCATTTGAAGAAGAATTGCAACAACCAGTATGGCTTGATGGCATGGTTGAGGAAGATGACTCCATTATTAGAAAAAAGATGTTTGGGAAGTGGTCCCAATACCAACAGACAAGTCAATGGTAAGTTACATATGGATTTACAAGGTAAACCAAGTAGCCGATGGGAGTGTGGAGAAACATAAGGCCAAATTTGTGGCCAGAGGTTTCTCTCAGGTGGAGGGAATTGATTACGATGAGACCTTTTCTCTAGTAGCAAGGTACTCTTCAATCAAATCTATTATATCACATTCAATGTAGATGGGATGGAAGATACATCAGATGGATGTGAAGACAACATTCCTCAATGGTATGATTGAGGAAGAGTTTTATATTGAACAGTTGGAAGGATTTGAGACCTTAACCATAGAGTCGCATGTGTGTCGACTCATGCGAGTGTTGTATGGACTAAAACAAGAATCTTGTTCTTGGTACACTAGAATTGAAAACTATTTCATTGGGTTGGGCTTCACCAAAAGTTAAGAATATGCAAACCTTTACCATATTGCGGTTAAAGGTAATTTTTTTATTATAATATTATATGTCGATGATTTGATTCTAACAAGGGATGAGAAGTTGATAAAACCTTATAAAGGGGATCTTGCAAGAGAATTCCAGATGGACCTAGGGCTCACGCATTACTTTCTTGGTATGGAAGTATGGCAAGGAGATGAGGAACTATTTGTCTCTCGGGGCAAGTATGCCAACAAGATACTAAATAATTTCCACATGGAGAGCAACAAAACCATGGAGACTTCTCTAGCAAGTAATTGGAGGAAGGAAGTTGCTACTTAAAGTGAAGTAGTGGAGGCCACTATCTATAGAAAGCTTGTGGGTTTACTTAATATGCATTTGTTGAATACACGACCAAACATGTGTTTTACAGTTAACCAGCTTAGTCAATCCATTGTTAAGCCAACCAAAATTTATTGGAAGGTAGCTAAACATGTGTTGAGATACCTCATAGGCAACCCTTAATTTGGTATTTGGTACAGATGGACGGAGGGAGTAAAGCTTCAAGGCTTCACAGATGCAGTTTGGGCAGGGAGTCCATCTGATAAAAGGAGCACATTAGGGGGAATCTTCAGTATTGGGTCAACAGTAGTTTCTTGGTACAACAGGAAGTAGGATCAGTTGCACTCATTTCAGCAGAAGAAAATTACATGGTTGCTAGTCAAGCATATTATGAAGTTATCTAGATGAGGAAGATCCTTGTTGGGTTATTTGGTCAACAGATGGATCCTACAGTGATTTGCTATGACAATCAGAGTTATATCCAACTCTCTGAGAATCTAGTTTTTCACGATCGGTCCAAGCATATTGACATCCAATATCACCATCGACGAGATTGTTTGCCGAGGAGAATCATGTTGTTGGAGTACATTCCTATAGAGGAAAGAGATATAGATATTCTTACAAAGGCATTGTCAAGATACAAATTCGAGTTTCACAGAGGCATCATCGGAGTAGCAGATAATCACTTTCTTGTTGAGAGGGAGTGTTGAAAATGCAACAAGAAAACCCTAATTTAATTTTATCCTTGAATTAAATTGTTATTCCACATCTCATGACAACTTTTAATAGTTAACTAAGCTAATTTGACTTAATTGGCTCAGTTAATTCAAGTTGAGGGTATAACTAGAGTCATGTAGAGTGTCTCCTACTTTTTAGGAGCCCTGGTTGAGTTTATTTTGATTTGTAATTATTTAATTCAGTTTAACTGAGTTAAATTCAGTTAGACTAGTTCCAATTAATGGAGGAATTAGTGGGAGATCCAGTAGTGGGGTGTAACCAGCAATGATCAACTAGTAAAATGAAGATTCACTCATAATTAGCTCATGCATGTCAGATCAGAGAAAGACTCAGTTGAGACTGGAGTTCAGGGATAGTGTACTATCAGTTGTATAATCATTTGAATTGTACATATGGCACATGCAATCATAGGAAGGCCTAAGAGGATTGCACAATTCATATTTGTGGAATTTCCCAATTAAATATGGGCTAATTCCCAAGGAAACTATACAAGGAAATAGGAGCTTCGCATGCAATAGAATTGGCTAAGTATTTCCTTGAGCTTTTCTCAGAAGCAGTGAGACAGATAGAGATAATGTAGTGGTTGCTTGGGCTTGAGAAAAGCATTGTAATTTTCTCCTATTTTCTAATTAATGCAATATACATATAGCAGGGGTTTTTAGGGTTTTCAGTTGTGGCTTTCCCCAGAGAATTATTGTGTTATGTGTGATTGAATTCTTTCTCTTTTATGCTTTGTGATTTCATAGATCGTTTATCATTTATGCTAATGAGTAGAGTAGATTCAAGTCAATTGTTTTAGCATATTACAATCTGCAATTTGGATCTACAAGGAAGTTCTACACATAGATAAAGATGGAGATATGTAGAATTAATGACCAGGTAAACCAGCGTGTTGTTTCTCGTATGTATTAGGGGATTGTAGTCTCCTTTAAAGTTGGAGATTGATAAAGAATAGGTTGTAGATTCCTTGCATGTTGGAGATTGCAGAAAATTGAGGTAGCAGCCTCCTATAAGTTAGAGCCTGCAGAAAATCAGATGTAATAAAAGAGTAGGAGCTTGCCTTTACATCACAATAATAACAAATTCGTGGTTTTATCCCTTTATGGGTTTCCACTTACTTCTGGTGTTCATATGTGATGCTTTTATGTGCTAACGTGATGTTCTGGTTCACATATTTCTTTTTTTTTCACATATTAAATTTTTTATTCATAATTTGTCGAGTTGTTCATTTAAAAGTTTAGTTAATGAGTTTAAAGAAAATAAGTTTGAGGTCCATGAATGTACTAAACTGATTCACCACCCCCCTCTCAGTTTAATCATTTTTTCATCAATTGGTATCAGAGATGGTACCTTATGTGTAATCCTAATAGCTAGAAGGTAGATGGTTGAGCCATGGAATGTCAAATTTTACTTGTGCTTAGTACAACAAACTTTTATGAATGGAGAGACAAGGTAAAAACAGAACTGGTAGCTTATGGACCCTATGTATGGAGATTAGTTTGTGAAGGATATTTCAAAGACTCCCCCTCTACTCAATGACAGCAATGGAATGCTCAAGCAAAATGTGTAATGTATAACAACCTTCATAATAATGATCTTGAGACATTGATAGATCTTACATCTGCAAAAGAAATTTGGGAAATCTTGCAACTCATGCATGAAGGAGACACTAGTAATAACATTGTCAAAAAGAAGAAAAAGAGAAGAAAGAAAAGGTCCTATCAAAGAGAAATAATCTAGTCAAATAAAAATTTTTCTACTAATGTAAATGTACCTGACTCTCATGAAGAAAATACAAATGAACATCAAGCTAGGCTTGACATAGTATTGGTTGAAATAGATAGGCTAAAGAATGAAAACAAATACCCGATGAAACTTGTGCAGATATGTGATGAGAGAGAACATGAGTACATGAAATAATATTTTTGCCTAAAGACACGACTTCGAGAGGAAAGGAGAATGGAAGAGATTATAAATAGTTAGTTGAAGGAGAAAGAACAGTGTGAAATATTAGAGCTTGAGACTGTCTCAGCCAGAAGTGAATTAGACGAAAAGAATGGATTGTATATAAATCTAGAAGAGGAGATTTTCTCCATGAAGAACACGGAAAAGGCATCCATTAAAGACAATAAAGAAACTTCAAAAAGGCTTGTAGAAGAATGTACCAACTTCATGATTAGTAAGGAAACAAATAAAAACAGAAAGCAGAACCAAAAGAAAAAGAATGATACAAAGAAAGTCTACTTTGCAAGCATTAAATATACTCATAGAGATGAATCTAAAAAGTTTGCAAGATTTCAAAGGAGGAAATATGTCTCATGCTTCCATTTCCATGAAATTGGACATGTAGCAGAAAATTGTAAGATAAAGAAAATCAAGACTATTTGATAGAAGGTGTAGCATACAAGAAGTTTTCCTCAAGAAAGAAAACATTGAAGGACGTCATATAGGAGGTACACAATTCATTTGTATGGTTATTGTTATTTGTGCAATGAATTTGGACATAAATCTATTGAATGAAAAATGTATGCAAAGAAAACCATGAGCACAAGAAGATACAAATCATTTCCTTCATTTCATGATCATGCACAGTGTTATAGATGTAACAATATTGGCCACAAAGCCAAGGATTGCAAGCTACCTGGTATTCAAAAGACTAAACAATCAGCGACTACATGCAGACCAAACAATCAACCAAAAGGAAATGTAGACAGAAGACATCCAAGTAAAATATGGAAAAGAAAGAAAAAGGAACAACTTGTGACTTCAATGACATAATGAGGTCAGCGTGACCTCAAGGGGGGTTTCTCAAAGAAACAATGAATAATTTGATATATGTGAAAACAACACCATATTAGGGGGTAACAAACCCAAGATTGCCTTGGAAGATGTAATAAATATAAGGAGACTAAAGCTACACATGAAATGTGAGAGGAGCATTTGTTGCATAAATGATTTTAACAATATAATGCTCGAACTATGCTAAATTTGATCTACTTAAAATGAAAAATTGATCAGTGCATTGCAAAGTATCTTTTTGCCTGACATTCAATATGCATCAACCCTAACTTCATATATCATATATGTAAGACAACCCATACATCCCTAGTTTGTTGATGAGATTGCAGAAGATCATATCCATGGTTAGGAGGGGCAACCTTCACAACAATAATAAGATGTTTCTCTTTTAGCATGGCATACTTCAGTAAATCCATACAATCCAAATGACAGTTCTATATGTGCAAATGTGACTTTAAAATTTTTGTGACACAACATGATGTTCAGGGCATGTAGTCAACAATTTAGCAACAAATTGTGGAATCCTTTAAGGAAGCAATCTTTGCCCAAACTATTTGGGAAAAACCGCTAACTCCTAAATACATTTTTAAAATATAAAAATAGGCAAATGGTATTACTGATTTATCAATTACATTGTTGGGATCTATCAAAATAAAATTACAGCACAATTGAAGTAAAAAGAAAAGGAAAATAAAAAGGGGAACAACTACAAGCTAAGATATCATAATTAAATCCCATGCAAGAAGAAATTATTTTGCTCATACAACAACTTAATTCTACAATGAAGAAAAGGTCTACAGAAGAGGCGCAACCAATGGTTCATTTTGATATATCTAGCTGGTTGAATCATGGTAGCTTGTATAGAGACCTCTAGAGTGTGGAGGAGAACTTGGATGCATACATACTATGAGAACTTGGATGCATACATACTAGTTTTGACTAAGGAGGATGCTTAAAGGAACAAAAGGAAGTAGAGGTTCAAAATCAAATTGAAAAGCAAAACAAAAGGATATAGACTTGAGAAATGAGCTTGCAAACATGTGGCTTCTTGTTGCAAAAATGAAGACGGAACTAGAGAATCTGGAAGAAAATGGAAAATATATACATTGGTGTATTATTAATGTAGAAAGGATGACAAGGGGTGTAAGAATGTGTGCATTCTATCGGATACTCTCACTCCCAGATATGACTTCACAGGTTTCCCTCTGTTTTTTTGCATCTTGTGAATAGAAGACAATGTATGTCTGGCACAAGGCACTCATAGTGGAACAGAAACCTAGTTTAAATAGGGACAATAGTCTAAAGATACCTTAGAGACTAGAGGAAGGATATTTGAAATCAATGTGAAATGAAGCAAATCTTGATGGAGAAATTAAACGGTATCAGTTAAGGTTGTGTTACATACCTTGAATTGGAACGTAAACGTTACATAATATGAAATGTCAGTGGATTAGAGAGGTAGAGATGCCAATGACGTGTTATACCTATGATTGGGTAGAATTGGAATTTTTGATAAAATGAAATATTACATGAATGTGGAATGTTGTTTAGACTATCAAGCGGGTATTCAATAGTTGTAGTAGTGTTATGATGGTGGCACTTGTGGCATTATCTGTCATGCAATAATGAAAGATGTGAACCTGAGTTGAAATGTTACATTATGTGCAGTGGACCTGAATGAATCTAATATTCTCTCATTACATACTATAAGCAATCCTGAGCTAAACTGAGGACCTGCGTTACAGTGGAATATTACTTGTGAGTATACTATGAACCTGTCAGCACAACAAATCTAAGGTTTGTCTAATTTATGAGTCTATACCAAGCCCATAATGCCAGAATAGTGTCAGAAGGATGCTACGGCTAGAGGGCGCCATAATGGCTCGAGTCTAATTGCTAATGGATATAGAAAGGTGTTAACATACTGGAATGATATGTTGATCCTCGCCTTCAACATCTTACCATCATTGACCAAGCAGTCGTTGTATTTGATGTGCTTGAATATTTTAGGGTTTTTCATTCACACTGAATGAACCAACCGCATATGAGGTGGATGCCTGATATGGGATAGCCTATTGTGCGTATGTTCACCAACTATGTGCATTATATATATACGGGCCTTGTATGATTATATTTATGGTACATTATATGGGCATTGGTGCGGTTATATGGTTGTATTTATGGTGCATGGCGTTGATTTTATATAATCCTCAGTAATATAAATCGTGTTGATATTATAACATGGCACATTGCACAAACAATACCTCACGAGTGGGGTTGAAATATAGAGGGCAGCGTTAAGGAATATGGACAGCGTTGATACTATTTTTTTCGTACATTATATTGGGTTTTGTGCCCTAATTGAGATTAGAGTTTCTCTATTATATTTGCATGGTTTAATTCAGTAGCGGGCGAGGGCTCCACAGGACTCATTTAGTGCTTAGATTTGATTGTTTCTTTGGAATTCTCATATTCACCAACCATTAGAAGCCCAACTTGACAGATTATCCATCAACGGGGTCGTTAATGGCAGCGTCAAAAGACCAAGTACTTACTGATGACAGCAAAGATGTGAACTTGAGAAATTAGAGGCAGAAGTTAAATATTTGGTTGACAGATTATTTCGACTTAGGAAGACAAAACCCTTCTTGTTCATGGATAAGCTAGAGTCCTCATTGGTTTCCACGAGACCTGCAATTTTACATTATATATGGTGTTTGGATTGTATATGGTGTTACATTATATATGATGTTACGTTCATCTGACCCGAATTTTCGATGATCTTTTTCTGCATTCAAAATATGGTACTTTAATATGGTTGTAGGATTTTTATGCAGCATATAATGGAAGCATTCCTATTACAATGGTTTTATGTAGTATATCATGATTGTGTACATTGCTTACTTGGTAAAGTGTTTGTGTATCATAGTGTATATTTATTGGTACATCATAGCTTATCATGGTATTATGGTGCAATGAGTTGGTAATACATTGGTGCTTAATATCAATTGTGTTGATAATGTTATGCTCCTATACCAATAGGTGTCATATTTCATGATTGGCATTGGTAAGCTCTATAATATGTTCATATCTTTTTCTGGTTGCAAAAGTTTTCCATATTGTCAAAAAATCAAAAAATTAAAAAATGTAAAGAGGATATGCCCTAAAAGAAAATCAAAGGGCAAAAGAGAATGAAATGGTCAAGAAAATAAAAGAAATGAACCCCAATCAGATAGACCAGAAAAGTGGACAAGTTCAAAGTGCCACTACTATTCCATTGTTTGCAAGGACCTGACAGTGTACAACCTGTTGATTCATGCCACCATTGATGAATGGCCAAACAACTTACTCTTGGCTAGTTCATGTTTCAATTTACTGGTTTTAGAGATAGAGAATAAGATCTGTCCAAACTGTTCAATCTTGGCAGATAAATAGATAGGTAGAGAAACAAAGGAGCTCAACAGTTTAATCTGAGCCCTTGGAAGAAATAAGTGTAGATTTAGATAGGCTTACAATGCAATGAAAAGAAAAACTATAAGGGTTTGCTAGTCCAAATGCACCCAAAGAAAAGAAGAAAAAATGTTAGGCAAAATAGGCTGGGTAGGCAGTTTTGGTGTTGCAGATACAGAATGAGACTTGTGATTGATTCTGTCTCTCAAGATGTTCATTTTACTGTTATCACAAGTACCATGGCAGATGTTTGGATGCAGCTCAGGCAAGGCAAATGTTATGACTACCTCCCCTTCATGTCTCTCCCCCAAGTCACTTACTAATTTCCCTCAAAGGTATTGAGATCTGCTTAATATCCTCAAAATCACTCATCCCATTTTTCATCAGATGCCTAAGTGAAACTCCATTTACTTAGAAAAAATAGCCGCATTTCTTGTGTAAAAACTCCTTTTTTTTCCCTATTGGCCTAAGTTTTTATGTAAAAATTCCAAAACATTATGCTTAGCGCTATCATTTACATTTCTTTCATATTAACCCTAACTTTACTATATAACTCCCATATATAAACCCAAATCTCGTAATATGTATATATGTACATAATCCCACAATATTTAATATCCCCACCCGTGGTTGAAATATAACCATATATACATTTGTCTGTCAGGGATTAACAAGGTTAATTGAAACTTGTTAATAACCTTTTTCCGCGCACGAAAGATTAATTAACCCCACGTTAATTAATAACTTGATCACCCTGATTACCAATAAGAACGCGCCTGATATCATTAATTAACGTTAATATGATCGGGCCCCCGCACATTAACCATTCGCCATCTCTGAAAATTGCCAACCGTCTGATCCACACCCTCACATGTGACGGTTGTTTTTAATATCGCGACCCCCTCCACTACTGAACTTTACAACTCGTGGAAAGGGTGGTATTGCACTCGTACCATGGACGAACGCCCGCGATGATCTCTTCCCCCTGTCCAAAACCTCCCTGTCCCAAAAGCAGTGCAAGCAAAACTGCTTACCTCCCTCCCACTGACCCTTCGCTGACATCACCACCACGTCATTGCCATGTCACCATCCCCCTTCCGCTAAATGCCAAGACGTCACATCCCGATGCCGTCATCTGACCAAAAATGCCAAAAAGCCCCACGAAAGTCGAATTTTGTTAAAAACTCCATAAAATGTCATTTTCACCATTTTTCACTGCAAGCACTGCTGCATGCGGATTACATCCGGTTGATTGCAAATCACATCCAAGTCCACCACCTGGCCAACACTCCAGCATCCTGCTCCACAGTTCGTTGGTCAACCTACAGTTGCATTGTTTACTCTGTATACCCAGGTATTTACCCATTTTTACCAATAACCCTACAAATTTCATTTTTCCTTTGTAAATTTTACCCAAGAAGCTGAATTCAAGTTAAGTTCGGTCTGTAATTCTCAGAGAAAGGCCCCAGAACTACTGTTTAGACCAGTTTTTTCACAAAAACCCGACCTCCAGTTTGAAAACACAAGAACCAAACATGGAAGCTCCTGCAGCCCTCAATGTTGCTCCCTTAAATGCACCTCATAAAGACCAGGATTATTTGTCCTTGGCTGACAAAGATTTTCAAATTAAAGACCTGACTACTTTTGTCAACCATCTTCAAACCTTCTGCCAAATTAAGGACAGTCATTCAAATAACTTTGATGTTTTTGGAATTTGGGAATCCAACCTACCCAAATATTTCCTTCCCTCTGTCCATGTCTTCCCAGACATAATTCACCAATGCTGCGCCAACTATGACCCTGTCCGGAGAGCAGTTATGTGTCTTTCCGAAACCAGTAGGTCTCCTTCTGAAACTGTCCCTTTTTACATAACTGCCGAATCCATCAATGAGATGATACATTTCCATCCCACTGAGCCCCCTGCCCATCTTTCCATGGGACTTTTACTCGACCAAGTTTCCAAATTGTCCAATTCAGAGATAACTCGTATTGCTAAAATGTTCATGTTACCAGAGTGTCAGCCTACAGACCCACCTCCTTATCTACAAGTCTAGTTCATTGAAACAGGAAAACTTATTGTTGACATGATAGCCCTAGTTTTGGGATTTAATACCAGTGAATATGTTGATGACATCACCCTAGTTCTGTTGTCAATGTTTACTCCAGGACAGCCCCCTGCTATCAAATATGACTATGCCACTTTCATTGCCAACAAAATCCATGACCAATTTATAAATTTAGAAAGAGAATGAGTCTTCAAGTATTCATCTTTCATATACCACCTTCTACTATGCTATCATCCAGATAGCTTTCCATTTGACATCAGGAAATTGGATTCAAAGGGAAACAGGAGGTCTGTAATTTTCTGGAGCTGAGTCTTCCATAAAACCTATGAGGGTCCTTACACCTACTGTGAATTTATTGACTTATTTATTCACCCAACATCCACTCTGTTGATAGGACATCCCCTTCCTAGGCTCACTGGTGACATGAAGAAGATACTACAGCTTTCCAAACAGTACAGAATAGGTGACTGGTACTTCTACCAGAATCACACAGTAATCTGAATATATGGATGTGAGTTGTGCCCTTTCAGATTGCTGAGATATGTGCCCATGAGACTATTTGCACTGGAATATTTCAGGCAGCTTATTAATGCAGATTTAACCCACTTCTATAGTGCAAAGAGAAAGGCTCAGCTGAGAATAATAAATCAGTTAGGCCCTTTTATCATCCATAAGAGGGAGGCATGGCAAGATGCTGAGGAGACACTAGGGGAATGCCTTAGATTAAAGAAGAGTTTTTTGTGGGTGCCATATGACCCAAACAGTTTTATAAGTGACAGAAAAGTAAGAAACAGGTTGTCAATGTATGTACATCATAACATCCCTGAAATTGAACAGTTTGCTAATCAAGATGAGTGGGTAGAGGGTACATTAATAGAAGAAATTAGTGAACAAGAAAAAATGGAAAAAGCTATGAAAGACCTTGAAAAAACCCTTGACCTAGACTCTTTTAGACAAGTATCTTTCAAGTTGCCACAACAAACAGGAGTTGGTACATCCTCTGCTGGAACTTCCCAGCAGCCTACACAAGAGGTCAGCACACCATTTATAGGGACAGCAAAGGGCAAGGAAGTGGTGAACACAGAACAGCCTGAAATGGCAGATTAGCAGGGACAAATTCCTCATGTTCAAACCAAAGCGGTAGAGATTCCTGCATTACATACTCCTCTAAATGAGGAAAAGGGTAAGAAGAGGGACAGGGAAGAGGGCACACCTATCAGTGGGCCTGCAGAGCAACCAAGGGCAAAAAGGAATAGATTGAACCCTCTATCAGAAGATGAATTTATTGAGGAAACCACAGACAGTCTAAGAGGTGAAAAGATAGCGAACCAATATACTTCCCCAGTAGTGGACACATCAACTAGCTCACACAGGTAGGAGCTAGAAAGGCAGCATAGTGTGGAAGTTTCATCCACCAGGCCTCATAGCAAGCAGGCCTATGATATCAAAAGAACATTCACGGAGATAAAAGCAAGGAATGACCCACTCAGAATGCAGATTTACAATCAATATCTCAAGATGGCCCCCACAAACCAGCAAAGGTTGATGTCTGCTTATGACATCAAAGAGGGCAAAATGATCATGAATTACTTCAAGCCCAAGGTTCAACAGCCATGGTCAGCAGCTGACTATATCAGGACAAGTCTGGAGGTCTTGGCCAAGGACATTCATCCTATGGACCAGATTGAGCTGCCTAAACAAACTGGAGAGATGGTCTACTCCACACTGGCAGATAAAGTGATGTTGGCTCACAAATTGCAAAACTCATTAGACAACACCTTTGCTCAGCTAGATTTAGAGAAATCTTCTTCTCTAGCCAAGGACAACAAGATAAAATCTTTGGAGGATATCATTATTGATTTGGGAAATGATCCCAAAGATTCCAAAGGCATTAAGGCACTAATGAAAAAGAAAGAAAAGGACATTGCTGCCCTCAGAAAATAGCTGAAAATGCCTCTTACCATGCATCCATAGACTGTGGAAGTTGTGCAATAGAAGTCAGAAGAAGACATGATGGACCTGCTTATGAGGCTTAATGAAAGATTGAGTGAGACAGAGCAGGAATTGGAGAAAGCTCTAAAGGAAGAGCAGGGAGAGTCTACCTCTCAGCTACCTGAAGTAGTCCCAGCAGTCACTACTGCCCCCTCCACACTTGTAACAGCATTGCCTCCCACTATTCTAGTAGCCACAGCACAAATAACTACAGGTACATCAGCAGCAATAGCAACAACAGCACCAGGCAGCAGCACTACCATGACCATAGAGGAATTAATAAAGCCATGGAGGAATTAAAACTCCAAGTATCTGAACTGAAATTGGTTAAGGAACAATTGGCAAAACTAGAAAAAGTCTATGACAAATCAAAGATGACTGTGGCAGAAAAGACAAGGGAGGTTAAGGCATTAGAGAACAAGGTGAGAGCATTGGAAAAGGATCTCTCTTTAGATAAGCCTCTGGGAGAAATCAAAGGCATTTTATAGGCCAACATCAATCAATCCCTTAGCAATGTGTGGAGATCTATCCAAGTTATTTATGAGCAGATTGAATTGATAGCAACGGCCCAAGTGGAGATTCAAAAGACAAGAAATTTATTGGGGTAGATGTCTGAACAAGCTAACAGGCTGATACATTTTTTGAACACCAAGACCAGTGAAGAACTGGAGGCACTGCAAATCAGAGACAGGATAGGCACCATTCTGCATATAAAGAAAGTTCTAACCATGAGAACTATAATGCAAAACTTGGAAAGGAGATGCCAGGACATGCAGGTGGAGATTGATTCTTTCACAGAAAGATTTACAGTTTTGCATAAAAAGGGTTTGCCAAGTCCGTTGGGAAGTAATGAATGCCTGATGAGACATGTAGAGTACATGCAGAAGTTGAATAAATATGTTGTTGATCAAGTTAATGAATCATCAAGTAATTCAGCAGAGAAGGCACTCCCATCTGGCCAAGCCCTTTATGACAAATTGGAAAATCTATTTTATATTGAGCATGAAGTGAAACATCTGTTCACCATCCCACCTAATTTCTTCAAGTACACAGAGGCTGATGAGACTTTAAGAAAGCTGCAGAGACATAAACTACCAGAATCAGGCTGGTGGCAAGATATGTTAGGAATCTTATGAACTTATCTTTGTTATCTTTGGTATCTTTGGTATCTTGGGTGAATTCAAAGTTTTGTACCATGTTGCAGAGAAAAGGAATAAATGAGGGTCAGACAAATAAAGGCATATCAAATCAGAATTAAAGACACCCGAACAGGCCGCAACAGCCAGCACAAAGTATCAGTGGAATACAGCTCTAGACCGACTCATAGAATCTACCTCCAGCACATCTAACCAACACAGAGTAGCCAGCACAGCATCATTTATTTCTTCTCTGTTTTCAAGATTACGTGTCTCCATCTCTTGTAAAAACAATAACTCATCACTAGATATTATCTCTGTCAGATATTTTGTAAACATATTTTGTATAAATACCTCCCCATTCGAAGTATTTGGGGTTGGTGATGCATTTCTTAGACTGCACTGTAATACTGAAATTTTCTGAATACAAAAGTTGTTGGAATCCATTGTTGTTGGACTCTCTGGATGCGGAATCGATAGCAGAGGACTTGCTACAGAATTATTGAATCAAACTATGGATCAATGAGTACCCTTATATCTCCTGTTTTATAGTTTTCTTTTCTATTATATCATCTATGTTTCATGGTCTGAATAATAAAGAGAAAGATTAACTCAGAATTTGTTTAACTGCATTATGTTTTCAGTCTTTGTTATTCTCTGTGTTTTCTTCAGAATTAAGTATAAACAGTGAATTCTTAATTGCTCATGTTTCCCTTGATTCTATCATTTTGATTATTTGCTAAGGAATTCTTAACTGCTTCTTAGTAGTAATCATTCACTTTCCCTCTGTCTATATGATGAAGGATTCTTAATTGCCCTTCATCCATTAGAGTCCATTCCATCTGCTACCAGCCTTTAAAATTGTTTCATGTTTGATTACCTTGCTCTGTAGTGCTATCCTCTGTTACGAAACCATATCCAACAATCCATCTTCATAGACTCCATTAGCCCAATGGACTGAACTTCTCAGATTTATACCTCTGTTTTACTGAATCTCACCATCCAACAATCAAACAAAACCCCTGAACATCATAACTAGCCTAACATCTTTCAAAACAAAGTTAAATTATAAAGAGAGAGCCCTCTCTGGATGCAGATTGGCTAGAATCTGTGTCTAAAAGATTGGTCTGTGGTTACCTCGGTCGTATTCCCTTTCTTACAACTTTCTTAGGGAACAACCTGAGTGATAACAGGTAACATGGTATTGAATTGGTAGAGTGTGTTATATGGTATCAAATTGTGAACTTGCTATCTTCACAAGCATTGAAACAATTATTAGTATATGCGTCGATATTACCAATGCAAGTGCGACCTTATTATAATGAACGTTCATTGCAATCAGTTAATGAACGTCGGTTTTTCCTTATTACAATTGGTTATTACAACACTATATTATGAGGAACAACCCTATGTATATGCTATGATCACACAACATTATATGGAACAACATTGTTATATTGAACAACGTTGTTATTGACTTAAACCCATGTTCTATATATATATAATGTTGCCTGGTATAATGGTAGTGTGTTAATGTTATGTGGTTGTGGCACGATATCGTTATTAGAAAGGCAACATTATATTATGGCACAATATATATAGATTACAGTTTGGTGGGAGAGGTCTGTCCTTTACGAAGGGATTCACTCTTCTATTGGATAGGCCATGCAACCATGAGCATGTTTGCTTCTACATACAACAAGAAGCCAAACCTTAAAGAAGTAACCAACACACAAAGAGAAGCCCGATAAAGTGAAGGAGATTGCTAGAAAAATCATAGGATATTTTCCCATAGTGGGGCTCTTTTATATGCTCCTCAATGAGAAGGGGGGCGTTGTAGGCAAGCGCATTCAACCTATTGAATTATGCAAGAGGGTTGAGAAGAAATGCTCGGTGGAGAACACCACGACCTTCTATGACTTCTGCAAGCACCATGGCAAGAGGGGAAACCCTCATTTTGTGTTGGTGTGGTTGTTGGGATGTCACTGTTGGGGCAGGGCTAGTGAAGTCGGACCAGATTCTGCTTGGTGCCTCCAAGCCATGTGTTTCCTTTGATATTTAGTATGAAGAAGAAAAAATTATTATACTCATGGATCAGGACTCAAAGAAAGAGGAAATTCCAAGTCTTCTCTTCCAGATATACATGTTGAAGCTAGGGCTACAAAAGCTTTAGAGGCTATCTGTAAATGTTGCATTGATAATGATGTTATAGAAGAAGAAGATGCAAGGTTTTTTTGCATCATGTTGTCTATAGTTTTTACCATGACCAATAAGGTCGAGATAGAGAGAATTGTGTCGAGTAGAGTTGAACAATCCCCTATTGATGAAGAATTAAGTGATGAAACTAACAACAAACTGATGAGTCAACAATTATACAACAAGACACCAAAACAGTATATTGATAAGTTTCAGTAATATTCAATATTTTTTATCCATCTATTCTTATAATTTAAACCCTATTGTATATTTAATTACAACACTTTTTAAGTTACCATCCTCAAATATTATGTTAGCAGCAACAAGATGAGTGCCAACCATGCTTGTCCTTAATAGAATTTCTCAATGCCTTTAACACAGATAGATTTGAAGGTCAAGTTGAACTTAGGCCAAAACAAGTTAAGGAGTGTTATTTTAAGTCCACAAATAAGTCAATTGTTGTTCGTCATTTGTTGGTTAGTAAGTTCACATATCAATTCTCATTATTGTTTTCGGTGCTCAGCATTGTCACACAATTTCTCATGCTAGAGCCACATTATTTTCGTACATTGCAATGGTGGGCCTTTGTGAAGATCATGGTTAAAAACTCTATTTGGGTTAAAGGAATAAGACAAAACAATCCCAGTTCATACTTCTTTAGTGGAGGCATTTGATACCAAGTGTTAGTTAATGAAATATATTATTTGAAGAACACATGCTTTCATGAATTTATCACTGGATTCCCTAAAAAGATTGGAATTGGGGAGGTAAGCATAAGTGAGAAGAAATGCTTCTCAAGACAAAAAGGGGGAGGATCATAGTTAATGCCATTAATGCCAAAGGGGGGTATTGATGGCATTGTTTTCATTGATGGCATTATTTTCATTGATGGCAAGGGAGCGACGGAGGAACAACATAGGTACGCATGTTGATATTGATGGTAATAAACAGAAAGATCTTGAGGCATTATTGTTAAGAGGTATTTGATGTCATTGATGTATGGACAATTGATATTGCAATACTTCTTATTATATTTTCTTAATAGAAGTGTTTGTGTGAAAGGTATGGCCTAGTTGGACAGAGTTGTTGCAAGTGATGTAATATTTTTTGGTTGCATACTTATGCATGTGATGTTTTGATGTCATTTGATTTATGCAAGTTGATCTATGCTTATTATGCTTATGTTGATGGTATAGTTGTTGAGAAAGGAGCAGAGATTGAGCATTGTTGTGATGCAAGTCTATGGCAAAGGCAAATATGTGCAGGACAAAATGTTGCAGAGAGTAATTGTGATGCAATAATGGTAAATGTTGTTGATGATCATGAGGAATGAATGCTCGATTATATATTCATATGTTATTCCTATAATGTTACGTGATGTTAGCATTATGTTGATGTATTCAATCATCACAAGTGGCTGAAAATAATATTTGATCACTTATTTATCTTCTAATATTCAAACTATGAAGAGTTTGGAAACGAATGAGTGGAAGGCAGAGAGTCAAGTGTGTTCACTTCCTATTCTTATGTGGAATACAATCATCCAACAAACTATCTTTATAAAAGATGTGATTTGGAAGGCAGAGTGTGTTAGAAGTTAGAGAGTTAGAGAGCATGTGAGAGCTGATTATTCGTGATTTATCTGGCACATATGAAGCTGATGTGAAGCAGATTTGAAGGGGGAGAAGAGGCAAAGATAAATATAGAGATATGCAGAATTGATGACCATGGAAACCAACATGTTGTTTTTCATATGTATTAGGGGATTATAATCTCCTTTCAAGTTGGAGCTTGATAAAGAACAGGTTGTAGTCAGTTGAGGTAGGAGCCTCCTGTAGGTTGTAGCTTACATAAAACTTATGGGGCTTGGAGCTTCCTTGCATGTTGTAGCTTACGGAAAATTGAGGTAGCAGCTTCTTGTAGGTTGGAGACTACAAAAAATCAGATGTAATAAGGGAGTAGGAGCTTGTCTTTGCATCACAACAATAAAAAAGTCATGGTTTTCTCCCTTTATGGGTTTCCACTTATATCTGGTGTTCATATGTCATCCTTTTATGTGTTGATGTGATGTTCTGGTTCACATATTTCTTGTTGTTCACATATTAAATCTATTGTTCATAATTTGTTAAGTTGTTGATTTAAAAGTTCAGTTAATGAGTTTAAAGAAAATAGGTTTAAGGTCCATGAATCTACTAAATTGATTCACCCTCCCCCCCACTTAGCTTAGTCAAGTTTTCATCACATACGCCATTTCACCAAAGGTAAGATGACAATTAGTCCTAATTCTCCATCCCTTTGTTAAAGTATTCTTGTCTTAATTTCTCAGTTTGACGAGCTACTTTTACCATGTCTACAGGAAACTAAATCCAATAGCTAATGAACTTGCCAAAAAAGGATCCTATATGAATCAAGGTGATTTTGAAGTTAATCAGGTTTTGAGTTTCTCTTCTATTCCCTAATCATGGACAGATTCTCAAATCTATTTAATTCCCACTAGGATATTGATTCATGCCCCCCTCCTTGGTCATGCATGGTAATGCGCATTAGGAGTAGATTATATATGAAATTTCTGATGCCTCTTTGAAAGCATACTCTAATTGTTTGATGGATGAAGTTTTCTTTCCGACCTTCTCCTATCCTAACTAGCCCTAGATGTGACACACAAGTGAACAGTTGGCACCCTCTCCAGTTTCCTTCAACTTCAAGAGATCACATCCATTTATTCTACTGCAAGTTCAATTTAATGCACCTTCTCTCGACTTTTGTGATCACAAGATTTCAAGAGAGTATGAATTTAATTCTATTATCTTGTTGTGATGTTACCTCATCGCCTTTCTGCTCAAGCAATTTCTATATGGATTTTCAAGACTTATTGTTGCAAGTTGGCTCATGTCAGTGACCTGTCTCCTATTTATCAAACTCTTTGAAGACTATGCCCTTGTCATGGTGTCTCTGTTTGTTTGGTATTTGGGTTCCGAATTTTTTTTGCGTCATGGATTGGGTTGGATGGAAACTCTTCAGTACATGTCTCTGGAGCTCAAGGCTCTCTTCATAAGGAGGAGGAACTTTATGTTCCACTGGAAAACATTTATCCTTCTGACATTATCGACAAAATGTTGGACTCCTCTTAAGGCCTGATAGCCTCCATTCAAAAGCTTGAAGATATGGTGGAATGTCAAAGAAGCTCCTTCTAGATTTTCTTGGAAGACAAATTGTTGGTTCACCATGTTGAAATGGAGTTCTCTCTCAATGGGATGAAGGATGAAATTCACTAGATGTAACAGTACAAAATAAATATCAAGTTAATTTCTTAATTAAAAACATAAACAAACAAATAAGTTCATACCTATATTACCTGTGATCGAAGTCTACCAGGTGACAACAAGGTTTTGGGGACGACTCTCCACCCAATCATATGCTCAATTGTGAAAGGATCTGCTACAACTGGCCACCCCCGAGCCCTTAATCAACGTACTACTGCCACTGACTCTTAAGTCTTAGAACACCATTCTCCCAAGAG
Organism: Pinus taeda; assembly: GCA_000404065.3. Lineage (NCBI taxonomy): Eukaryota > Viridiplantae > Streptophyta > Pinopsida > Pinales > Pinaceae > Pinus > Pinus taeda. The sequence continues at coordinate 107,659 of APFE031678202.1, read as the reverse complement.
AATGAAAGATAGAAACTCGGAAAGATGGAATGCCTCCCATCCTCCTCACTTTCTAATAAATAGATAAAAACATTGGATGGGGAACCACATGCACACACTCCATGTGTCTACAGGCAACTTTGATTTTTAGCTTTCTTTACTTTTCTTTTGATTTTTTTTGTTTTCTTGTTTATTTCTTTTCTTTTCTTTAGCTTTCTTGTTTTATTTTCTTCTTTTTCCTGTTTTTTTCTTGTTTTATTTCTATTTATTCTTGTTTAGAGAATAACCATTTTTATTTTTATTTATTTTCTTGTATATATTTTAAATATCATTTTATTTATTGTTTTATTATTTTTATTATTTATTATTATTATTTATATTATATTTATTTTTTATATTTTTATTATTTTTATTAAGGGGAGGATATACATACTCTCCACTTTTCAGAACTTCATCTTGAAGTTAAGTTGAATTATTTATTATTTATTATTTAATTTACTTCATGTTGCCAACACCCTCTGCTGAACTATTATAAGCAGTAGGCATCGAAAGTCCCCAACACCCGGGAAATCTCAAGGAATCTCTATCCTTGTTCCCACTTTCGGCACTCCCTCCACAACTACTAAGGCGCACAGCCCCAGGCATTGAAGTCCTTTACATCCCTTCCAGACTTCAGCGTCCCAATCCAATAACAGGCACCTAGCCTATAACATCAGGGACTTGGCCTCCTCAAGATGGTTCCATAGCCATTCAAAAGCTATCCATCAAGAGCTATACAAGACAAAGGAACCACTGGCATATGTAGTGTTGATTGAGTTTGTCCTCAGCCCATATGGTGTTTCTTATTCTCTCTTGTGTGTATGGGATCACACGAGATCATCAAATAAATCGGCCCTCTCAGCCCATTTGTGGATTCCTATCAATCATCACAGCTCAACATGCAACCAATGCATTAGCTATACCATCATAGTATCATAAAAAATAATCCACATGCCAAGTCTTGCATATCATCATGAGAACACTCATCCTTGTTAATCGCAACATTATTAATAATAATGAACTGCATGCTCATGCGTGTCATAAATTTGTATGCATATCACATGCTTCACCTCATGAAATACTATCATAAGTTATAACATCAACATATTAGCATCAAAGACATATCATGACTTCACATAATAAATGAACCACACGTCAATAAACCTCATATTATAGCATCATAATTCCTATGCCACGTTATGCAAATCATATCCATCATGAGTATTCAACATTAATTACCTATCATCACGTAGTAAATGAATATGTCAATATACCTCGACATAACATCATAATGCCTATGCATATCATCATCATCATAAAGATACATCATCACTATTGTAACAATTATATAAATATGAACCACATGTGCATGATCACCCTCATACCATCATATCATGAAACATCATCAATATGAGAACATCTCAAATCTTATCAAATATAGAATAATACTCTATAAGCATTCTTATCATGATTCATCAGAAAAATCAATTTCATTTACTTTACAAACATTCAACTATGAACTAAGATTATTCAACATCCATCTAGGATCTGTGTTATCTCATCGGTGTTATTAGTGTTATGTTTTCATCAAGATACCAACTACTTTTTCAATAATCATTTCCACATTTTTCAACTAGGAGGTTGACCATTTAAACCATAGGTATAATCATCTAAGTGCATCATTAAATTTCACACGAGCCTCATCATCTTGAGTCTTAATCTCTCGTCATATATTCTTCCTTCCCCAAGGAAATTCTGGTGAAATTCATTGTTAAAATATTACTAGTTAAAATCCCTTGGTTTTACACCCATTTACCCTTGGCTTACTGATTCCAATATCGCTATATGCAATTGCATATAAACACTAGGTCATCATGATTTAATTTTATATCGTGCTTAATTTACTTGCATGACGGTTTGGTGATCCATGTTGACTTATACATACATCCTTAACAATTATCATTTTCATCCACAAAAATATTTTCTTATCTCGTCAAGTTCCTATCTCAATACCACTTGATTACTCTATCGTAAATTCACCCTTCAAGTTGGACAAGGGACTCTTGCTCATTAAATAGTATCTTTATTTTAGATTTTGAAACAGTTGGAAACATTATTACCATCATTGTCCATAAAAAATTTAAATGTGTGGTGTTATGTGAAAACAACCTCTTTTAATGCTATAGGAACAAAACTTGATAGGTTTCTCTATGTGAAGTCCTACTCATGAAACAATGAGTGCAAATCGATCAAGTGCAACCTCTATTGATTGAATCTCACTTCTTTTGTCAATATGTGCACAATCCTTCTCAAGGTATCCTTATAAAATTTCTAGCAACATTTCTTTCCTATACTTCAACTATTTTTTATTTTTTATTTTTACCATTTAAACCTTTAAACATCTTCCTCGTTTATCATAACTGGTCATTATAAAAATTCTCAACTTCACATCTTCACACTTTTAAACTATGTAGATTATCACTATGACCATTTTCAATCATGTTTCTTGGTCCACTCATCAATACCCTTAAAAGAACTTTCTTCTTGATAGAACATCCCTTCATTTCCTCCTACCTAATATTCATAGATATATTTTATTTTTCTCCGAGTCTTAATTTCCTAATGTTACTAGCTTCAAAAATGGAAACTTCTTCTCTTCATTGTATTTTATTAAATTGACTTTAATTTCTCACCTCCAGTCATTGTGGTTTCTTTTCCTCCTTTCTTAGAAGCATAGCATTGATTCACTTTGGAAATGTTGTTACTATTCCCCAACTTGGGTAATACCCTATAAATAAATTCATTAAGATGGCTACCAAATGTAATCCGCTTATCATTTCCTGTTTTAATACATCCACATAATAAAATCGCCATCATACATCTTGTTATCCATAATTCATGCATATAGTTAGCACCTATGGAAAACTTTACAATGTGGCCCTCCCATTAGAGGGAAAAACTATTATAGATGTTTTCATGCACACAACTTATCTCCTCCAATTGATCAATTTTATTACGGATTTACTTCTTTAATCTATGTCATCATACGTTTGAGGTTCCTTCAAAATGACCTTCATTATTACCATGATTATTCAACTTCATTAGTTGATTGCCAATATTTTCTTCTTTATGTGCATCATCCTTAGATAGACCTTATAGTGATACCTTTAGAGTACCAAGTTATGATTATACCAAACTCTTCCATTATGTTCTAAAATAGGTTGCCTCTTCTTATTGATTTCTTACCCTTGTTGTGACACTTCCTCTCAACCACCTTATCTATCTAACACCCCTTTTTTTTCCTCTTTTTTCTTTTTTTTTCTTTTGTTCATTGGATCCAAGTTGGCCATAATCACATGGGCTATCATTAGTTATCATTAGTAGAAAATTTGCAAGTTTCTCCTTTCCATTTCTCCTTAGACAACTTTATCCAATATATGCAATTAACCTTGAATCACGAAACCTCGTGTAACACTATACTCAACATCGTAGCAGTTAATTAAACTAAACTGAAATCATAGTGTACAATTTAGATGTATCATAAAGTTTAAACAATAAAACATGATTTAGATGCTCCATAAAAGTAAATGTCTTAGCTAAGTAAGAGCTCCTAATTAGTTCACCACACATTTTAATCATCAAGGATTTGTTGTCTTCGTTAGAAGATCATATTCAGAGAGTTGTGTTCTTGCAATAATAGATCAGAGAAATGCCAAGCAAACTGTTATCGCTAAAGGACAATGAGAACAGCAATCAAACCCAGATAAATAGTGAATAATATGATCAACATTCAAGGAATGTAAAAACACTGCAGTGAAACAAACCATACAAACTTAGAAATTTGTGAGTTGTTTCCAAGATATTCATGGTAAATATCTTACAATTCAACAATTATCCTCTTTAGAAACAAATTAATAACAAAAATCCATTTATATAGCCATCATACATCTTAAGCATTCAACAAACACTAAAACTTTTACATAATAATAATTCTTTACAATCTAATTTTATTTTACGATTAAATTTATATAATACATCTTCTTTAATCTTCCCTTATCATGGTTGTTCAACCACATCAATATGTATAAGAGTAAGTATGACATGGACTTTAATTTATCTTCTATTATATTCATGGTTTTTTATATGCTTTCCATAAGATATGTCACACTTAAATATACTTTTCCCTCACAAGTGAGAAATATTTTTGAAAACTAACTAATATAATTTATATTAATATTAGTCAATGCTAAAATAATCTCAACATACAAATTCATTGAAATGATAGCCCAAGGACTAAAAATTTTGGTACTCACTGCCCATTAAAGTGTTCAGGAACTCATAAATAATGGCAGTTGATGACTCTTAGTAATCCATTGTTTATACACATAATGTTGGGTTGGCTACGAAATATGCTTATTTCTCTGATATGAGTTATTTTTATGAATTTTAATTTTAAGAGTTTTTTTGAAAAAGTTAACACTAAAAAAAATCACTAACGAAATGTTTAAACATCATGGTATAAATATTGCAATTGAATCTATAAATTATAACAGAAAATCAATTAAATAGTTATTCACAAAGCATTACATCCTGCAAATGATACAATATTAAGGCTTTCAAGTTGTAACTTACTTAAATGTTAGTAAATATTAATTTTTAGTATTAAATATTATAAATTGTACTATCAAATTGCTAAATAATAATAGTAATATAAATATATCTAACCTTTAACAGTGAAAAGAATATAACAACACACTAATTTATGAAGTTAAGGGAATGGTTTTCACATATAACCAGAAATAACAATCTCCTGGATATAATAACAAACTGTCTATATAGAAAACCAATACATTTAACCATCAAATAATCATATTCACATATAAATAAGTAAGAATTACATACTCGAACCATCAATAAGATATTTGATAAAATTATGTTTCTTAAGTTTATCAAGTTTAGATGTTTTATGGGAAAAGCTCTTTATACTGTATCCCAGACTTTTGATCTTTTCTATTGGTTTCAATGTTCATGTTTATGATCTTTCTCTTTTCTGTATCTTTTTTTGATTTCTCTTGAATATGGGTGGTCTTATATGATGGTATCCATTTCAGTGGCATGCTCCTAGCAGGATGCTGAAGATATTTTTGCTAAAGTCATATTTTTCTTATCTGAGATTTTGTTAGTTTTCTGGCACAGAAGTTTCTCCCCTGGTATACGATATATGTAATTACATGATATGTTACCTTCTGTCACTGTTTATACAAGACCAGTGTAATATAATTCCGCTTTTTTCTTCCTAAAAAAATCTAAATGCTTTTTTAGATGTTTTATGAGAAAAGCTCTTTATAATTTGAATGTTTTTACAAAATTATCTCGGAACATTTTAAGATTTTTATATGTTTCAAAAGTATTATTCAATGAATAATGATGGCCATGCAGAGACACTCAGTCAAGTCCTAAGAAATGAATTTGTTTTTGTCTTACACCATTCCATAACGCCAAATAAAAAATTATAAGAAAATTACTAGAATTGAGAGGACGGATTCTAAAAATGAACAACGATAAGCAATTCCAAATTCTTGTGTTGTATTGTACTTTTGTTTGCACAATACAATATACAGTGTTGACCTCCAAAAGAATCTAAATCACCAATTTTCCTCACCCAGATGACCATAAAAGAATTTCTATTACGCCCATATTTCTGTACTCTGCAAGAAGCTGCTTGTTCAAAAAATCATTGGTCCAAAGAGGCATCAATTCAAACGGAAAATAATTGACAAAGCCATTCAAGTGCAACAAAATATGCAGACGCAGGTCAAATGAGTAAAATGAACGGCAAAGAAACGCCCTAAATTTAAACCGATACCCATCTGCGGGTTTTATGCTAAGGCAAATTCCAGGAACGATGCTAGATTTCCGACTTTAAAAATAAACTTAAATTTATCAGACGGATTATTGAGTGGAATATTGAGACTATGGAATTTGAATATGTTACAGCAGCACGAGTTTCCTCAATGCCCACTGACAGTTCAGTCAATTTTTATGGCCACAGTGCGTTTTGAAAAAATAAAATGGACCAACCGGAGTCTATCAAGGTGAAGAAAAAGCAAACCAAAAAGAAGTTTCTGGCACTATAAAATCCCCCCTCTTCTACCTTCCATGAAACAAGTTTCGAGCACCTATAGGCTACAACAAAGGTTCAAGATAGAAGTTATTAGCAGAGCTCGGCGTCCCCAAAAACATGCACACATGCAGCATAGAGATAAGTCGTATTCCCTTCGAATAAAAGATTTTAAGTGTGTATCCATCATTACTTTAGACTTCGGCTTGAAGAAGCCTCCACAATATCCGACAAAAACAAATTTTCAATATACCTCCCTATTGGCTTTCCCCTTTGAGCACTTCCTTGACTTGACTCTTGACTCGTGGTATGGTTTGACGATGAAGTTTGCATAATAAATTTGGTGAACTAGAAAATATACATTTTGGAAGACCTATCCAACAAACTTCCCACAGTAAAGAAATGGAAATCCCACCAATCAAATTACAGCACAGAAGTTAAAACCAAAAATTAAAGACCGTTTGAGAGAGCTTGAAGTTAAAAAAGACTCGTAAAGCAAATAACACAGAAAACAAAAAAAAACCAAATTTATCATAAAAGATCTAAAAGCTAATGCCCACAATAAAGCATAGGCAATTTAGATCGAAGTTTTATACATTAAAATATCTATAGGCCCTAAGAGTTAAACCATAAAAAAGGGCAATTTAGATCGAAGTTGTTTACATTAAAATATCTATAGGCCCTATGAGTTGAACTTGCTTTAATACCATATGTAACCGTACAAAATAAATATAAAGTTAATTTCTTAATTAAAAACATAAACAAACAAATAAGTTCATACCTATATTACCTGTGATCGAAGTCTGACAACAAGGTTTTGGGGATGACTCTCCACCCAACTGTACGCTCAATTGTACAAGGATCTGCTACAACTGGCTACCCCCGAGCCCTCAATCAACGTACTACTGCTAGTGACTCTTAAGTCTTAGAACACCATTCTCCCAACAGAATGAAAGATAGAAACTAGGGAAGATGGAATGCCTCCCATCCTTCTCACTCTCTAATAAATAGAACAAAAACATTGGATGGGGAACCACATGCACACACTCCATGTGTCTACATGCGACTTTGATTTTTAGTTTTCTTTATTTTTCTTCTGTTTTTTTAGTTTTCTTGTTTATTTCTTTTTTTTTCTTTAGCTTTCTTGTTTTATTTTCTTCTTTTTCTTGTTTTTTAGAAAATAATCATTTTTATTTTTATTTATTTTCTTGTATATATTTTAAATATCATTTATTTATGATTTATTAGTTTTATTATTTATTATTTATATTATTATTTATTATTTTGTATTATTTATTATTTTTATTATTATTATTATTATTATTAAGAAGGGGAGGGATATTACACTAGATCAGCTCTCGTGTTGCCACCTTGGAAGTTTCCAACCTCCTCTGGTCGCAAAACTCTCCCTGACGATGGTCCTGTGGTTCCTACTACGTGCAAGAAGCCTCATCATCCAAGAGGTCTGAATGATAATGGCCCGAGCATCTAGTGGTTCCCCCTCCTGCATCTACTCTCTCAGTTGAGCATCCTTGAGAAGAGTCTACCTCTACCTTCACCTCCTTGATATCCTCTCTTCGTCCTCCTCGATCAAGGCCATCTATCTCCAAATTTGTTAAGAAACTCGAAGACATTCTAGAAATCGTTTTTACCACCCTCTCTTCCTCGACGAGCTACCCTCTCTCTCTCAGAGAGTGGCTTGGTGGGTCAGTTTACTGACCTCTAGCCTTCTCTTAAATCAGTGCAGAAGTGGGTCGAGCAGAATTGGTCACCTTCAATCAATCGGAAAATCTCCATTCGCTTTTGCAGAAGAAGATATTTCACATTCCAATTCAAAACCAAAGAACACAGGGATCTCACATTCAGGAATGGCCATATTTCATGGACATAGGGGACTTTATCTTAATCGATGGACTCCATATTTCAACCCTGAGTTGGATGTTCCAAATGTTGTTCCAGTTTGAGTTCGCCTCCCCCACCTACCCCTCCACTCCTAGGAGACAAATCAGTAAAAGCAATAGGAAATGCAGTTGGAAAATATATAGACAGAAAATTGAACCAAAGGAGAACATGCACACTTGTGCAAGGATTTGCGTGGAAGTCGATCTGGGAAAAGGCCTTCCGAAAGCAGTAAAGATTAGAGTCGATAGTGTGATGCGCATTCAGTAACTGAACTATAAAAAAAAATCCCATTTAAATGCAAGATATGTCACGAGTACTATCATTTTGCTAATAAATGTCCAAAAAAGCAAGAAACTAATGAAGTAGAAGTCCAAGAAACCAAATGGGAACCAATCAATAAATAAAAAAAAAGACAACGAACAAATCTTCCTCTCAGCAAGTTCCATCTGAATTAGCTCCTCTGAGTCCCTCCCCCTCTCTTTTAATCATCCCCCAACCTCTCCTCCATGACCCCAATCCCTTCAGGCCCCTCGACCCCTCCTTCAATCCTCCTTTGGACCTAAATGATCCCCTCATGCCCTCCTCCTCTTCCCCCTCCTTCCCCCTTGGTCCTCCCTCCCTGCCTCCCTTCGTGCTCCCTTCACCCTCTCTTCATCCCCAAACATTCCTCTCAACCCACCGCTCCCCATCCTTTGAGAGAATACTCACAAGGAACCAATCCTCCCTCCCCTCCCTTCACAAAAAACAAGGAATAAGAACCAACAAGGAAGTAAGAGATGGTGTGGCAACAAAGGAAATGGAAATGGGAACACACCAACCGATGGATTCCTTCCTTGAAAAAAGTACAGGAAACAAGGGAAAAAACATCGTTCTAATCGAGGGAAAGGTCCCTCTACCTCAACCCAAAATAAATAATGATTGTGGTCTCCTAGTATTGCAGAGGATTGGGACACTCCTCCAAATTCAATTCAGTTAAAGACATTCTATCAACTGAGAATCCAGTCATACTCATGATCAAGGAGACCAAAATAAATGAACAAGAAATAGATAAAATTATCCAAAAAACAATGAACTATGATGGAACAGCTCTCCAAGCAACACGAGCATTTGGAGGAATCTACACAATATGGAAAAAGGACATCTGGGAACTACAACACCATCAGAAAGATCTACATTGGATTAAAACAAAATTAAGAAACAAAACAAATGAAGAGCAAATATGCCTCTTCAATATTTATGCACCAAATCACCACAGAGAGAGAGAGAGTTATGTTGGAACTCTCTCAGAGACGCTTTACTCCAGGATCATAACAAGAACATCATTATAGGAGGTGATCTAAACTTGGTAATGAATGCTGAAGAGAAATATGGAGGCACCTTCCACGATAATCCTTCTCGTGATTTGCTAGAAAGCATAATCGAAATTCAAAATCTTTTGGACATTCCTCCAAACAACGGAAAGTATACATCGAGTAACAAAAGAATAGGACAAAGCAATATAAAAGAAAAGTTGGATTGAATTTTAATTCAGGACAGCATTATAGCCAAATACAATTCAATTATATCAAAAATTATCCATACTTTTGCATCTGACCACAAACCTATTGTAATAAGATTAGGAAACTTGGGAAATATGAGACCTCTCCCATTCTGTTATTTCCCATCATGGAACAACAACGAATCAACAAAACGAACAATGGCTAAAGCTTGGTTATAGGAAATGATTGGATATCCAAAATTTGTCTGAGAAACAAAATTAAAAGTAGTGAAAAAAAATTAAAAGTTTGGGCCAAATCTAACCACAATGAATCAAATAACAGGAAAAAAGAATGGCAAAAAGAAATAGATACATTACATGAAAGGAAAGAATGCACGGAAGAAACAAAAGAAAGCCAGAGTAAGGAGAAAGAATTATTCTGGGAAATCTACAAGAATAATAGAAAGGAGGAAGAGGAATGGAGACTTAAATCCAGAAGTCTATGGATTCAAGCAAGGGACAAGAATACAACGTTCTTCCACAACACAACAAGGGTGAGAAGAATAATGAAGAAGATCAACACTCTAAAGGGGGAGGGAGACCATGAAATCAAAGGACAAAAAGACTCGAAAAAAGAAGCATTCACCCATTTTAGAAATCTTCTAATAGCTGACCCAACAACTCTTGAATTTGAGAATTTCATTAAGCACATCCCAAAAAAAATATCTGGAGAATTAAACTCAGATCTTTTGAAAGAGGTTGAAGAAAGCAAAATCCCAAATTTTGTTTGGAGCCTACAGCGTGACAAGGCTCCTGGACCAAATGGTTTCTCAAATGCTTTCTACCGACAAAATTGCGCCATCATAAAAAAAGACCTCATAAGAATGATTATAAATTTCCTCAGGAAAAAGAAGAGAGGTGGATACACAAACTCGACTTTCCTAACTCTCATTCCAAAAGAACCTAACCCTTCATCCTTAAGTCGATTTCGCCCCACTCCTTGTGCAACTCCTCATATAAAATTATCACCAAAATCCTTGCTAATCGCTTAAAACATATTCTCCCCAACCTTATCTCTGAAAATCAAGGCGATTTTGTGTCTAATAGACAAATCATGGACAATATCATGATTGTCCAAGAAGCATTGCACTCAAGTTTAGCAAAAAATGAGCAAGGCATCATCATAAAACTCGAAATGGAAAATGCCTTTGATCGAGTTAATTTATCCTTTCTAGTAGCGGTTCTTAAAAAAATTGGCTTCTTTGAGGAATTTATAGAAATCATAAAAGCATGCATCGTTGGTTCATGGATTGCACCCCTCATCAATGGAAGACCAAGTGAGTACTTTCAAAGTTCTCGAGGGGTGAGATAAGGCTACCCATTTTCTCCTTTTCTTTGCGTTCTTATTGCAGACTCATTGAGTAGACATCTTGAAAATTGCAGAGTTAATCCAACCTTAACTCGTCCAATAAGCTCAAATACCAAAAGCATAAATCATTCCTCTTTTGCAGATGATACCCTCCTAATGGGAGGAGCATCTTGCATAGTTGCACGAAGGTTCAAAAAAAATCTAGACAGCTTCATGGAGGCCTCAGGAGGTCTTCTCAATAATAAAAAAATGTCAAATCTATGGATGGAATGCACCATCCCGAACTCTTCAAAGAATTGCACAAATTTTAGAGATTCCCCTTCAGATTCAATGGAGTCACTTCTTATATCTAGGCCTCCCTGTATCCAAAGAAAACCTGAAATCATAATTATGGATCAAATTCATTGAGAAAATGAAAAAAAAAAAAACAAATAAATAAATAAAAAAAAAAAAAAAAAAAAAAAAAAAAAAAAAAAATCCAAAATTGGGGAATGATTTGGCTAAATCTAGTAGGCAGAGTAACTCTAATCAAATCGATGCCATCAACTCTACCTATTTATCAATTCGCAGCAATATTAGCCTCGGCAAGTGTTCACAAACAAATAGAACTAATAATAAGGAGCTTCTTGTGGAAAGGAGGAAAATCAGAAACAAAAAAGTTCAAGTAACTTCTCCCTTTAAGAATGGAGGGCTTTCAATTAGACTGTCGGGACTAATGAATCTAGCCCTTGGAGATTAAATTGCCCAAAGATTCATTACTAGGTATTATTGTTGGTGGAAGCAAGGTTTGGAGTCCAAATATATAAATCACTCTCGCTTCTCCCTCCTTTCAGAAAGAACTCCATTCATGCCTCGTACTCAAATGTGGAAGCTAATCAAAAGGTCCTCCCCCTCCTCAAGGAAAACACCTCAAGATTGCCAGGGAATGGTCGTGAGGTCAATGTTTGGAATGACAAAATAATGGGAAAGCCACCATTAGTTGGTCTTCCAGAATTTCAATAGTTAAGAAGATGGTTGAGTACAAAAGGGCTTACCTCTCTTGAGTCTATTTCACAATGGCATCAAGTTGAAAATACATGGAAAAACTGGAATGCTCCCAACCTCTCCCACAATCTCAAAGATCAGAGGGAAGTATTAACCTCACATCTTAAAGGAGCTACACCTATCAACCAAGATTACCGGGATTCTTTTATCTGGGATCCCTCTGGAGCTGACTATACAGTGAAGTCGAGATACATGAAACTCCACTAGCAACAAAGCAATCAGAATTGGACCCCTTGGAAGTCGGTGTGGAAAGCTGAAAATTTGCCAAAAGTCAAAATTTTTATTTGGACCCTTCTCAAAGACAAATTCTCACTGCTGACAATTTAAAAAAAAAGGAATCTCCGGATCCTCTTGGTGTCTTATGTGCCACAAGGCCGAAGAGAACATTCAACACCTTTTCCTTGACTGATCATTTGCGAAAGAGTGTTGGACCTTGTTAGCAAGCCCTTTGGACCTAGAATTGAATTTTTCATGCTCATTCAATGAGTTATATCTTGCTTGGGGGAAAGATTACCCGTACTCTCTCCAAAATAAACACACCATCAAAAGATACTGGACTAGTATCCCCTCCTTTCTTTGCTAGCATATATGGCTTGCTAGGAATCACAATATCTTCAAAAACCAAACACTTGAAATAGGTAAAGTTATGTCCAAATCTTGCGGATTAACTTATGAGTTTCTATCAGCCAAAGGCATGAAAGCAATTGACTTTAATCAGCTTCAATAGGAGGAACAAGACTGGATCTCCTGTGCAAACAGCAGACCCTCTCTGCCATCCACTCCAAAAAAGAAAGATACATGCATGAAGTTGAAAATCAAACTTAAAGAGGAGGAATTCATCCTATGGATGAATTCCCTCAAAAGGTCGTGCTTATTCTTCGATGGAGCATCTAAGTCAAATCCTGGGAAATCAGAAGCAGGAGGCATTTTATATGAACAGGGCAGGCAAAATCCCATTGCATTCAAATGGGGATTGGACACATCTAAAAAATAATAAGGTCGAGGCTTACGACCTCCTCCTAGGTGCAAAAATCTTCAGAAAGAGAAACATTTTGAATCCAATCATTTTTGGAGACTCAACCATTCTTATTCAACCCATGGTCAACAAGACCAATCCAAAAAATGTTGCATTGAATCAAATATCAAAAATAATTAGGCACCACCTAATCAATCAAGGACAGGTCACCTTCGTGCACATTCTAAGGGAGAACAACAAAGAAGCTGACATAAAAGCCAACAAGGCTGTGGCACGACCTCCTGGAGAAGTTTACATTATACATGATACTTTTCAACTCCCAATTCCATAACACTTCCACCTTCCAGCGAATCCAATTAGTGTCTTTTCGTAATCTGGGTTGGCCTGCCTCTAAATCTGCACCTATCTTATAAAGTTTGAACCATAATCCTCCTCAAATCCTATTTGATCTTATTCTCTAGTCATGTTCGCTCTCTGAGACTAACAAGCTCCGCTCCCCTCCCTCCCCCTCCATCATGTTATCTCCTCTCAGCCTCCTCGGCTAGTTATCCTCCATCTTCCCCGCTTTCTCCCCCACTTCTATCTGCAGCTTCCGCATCACTGGCCCCCTGGTCTCCCCCTCAGCTCTCCTTGCCCAAGCTCCTTGTGGTTTTATTCCTTCTCTTCAAGCCCATCTTGCTCTGCTTTGAATGTCATCAGCCTCTCTACTCTTTACTAGATCAAGCACGCTCTTTTATCGGTCCCTCTGCTCTTTTTGTTTTTGGTCTCGCTGCCTTTCTATTGCCATTGCCAACCCCCCCGCATCTTTGTTATTCTTCCCTATCAATCTTTCTCAGTAATCGTCTCCCTTTTTGTTTCTCCTCCTCCATTATCGAGAATCTCTTCCCTCTATAGCTCATCAGATTTCTTCGGCTAGCCCACTGTATCAAAGGCAGCATCAAAGTCAATCCACTACATCAAAGGTCACCATCAGCACCAAAGGCAGCCCACTAAATCAAAGGCCATTTTCAACACCACAGTACTTATGGATCCATTGGAAGCAGCATCTAAGAATGACAAGTGTGTTTATTGTAGAGCGAACAAATTCATGATTGATCAACTCCGAGAGACTATCAAAGACATTCGATACCAGGCAAGGAATGAAAACTCTACTTCTCAACAAACTTGCCATTCAAAACTCTGAAATCGAATCTATCAAAAATCATTGCACCCACTTAGAGGAGACCATTACCTATCTAAAGGGAATTCTTCTCAATCAGTGGAGAGAATTCTAGGCATCAAAGTAGCAGAATCAAGTCAAAGCAAGAACCATCAGTAAATCAAAATTAGGGGATATCAATTGTTCTAATTGTGTTTTGCTCTAACTTTAGTAGTCTCCTATGAAATGCAAATGTAATGTTTTTTTTGTTTCTATTTGTAAGGCTTTATAAACAATTTGTAGTAGGCAAACAACGATCATACGACCTCAGCCTCCATGCTGACTGGGTTTGTTTTCTCCTTGAATTCCTTCTCAGCTTGGTTGGTGCCAAAATCTTTGTAAAGGGAGTCCACTCCCAGATTTTTTTGAATGAAAATCACTAACCGGTTATGTTAAAAAAAATATTAATAATATAATAATTATATATATATTATATTAATTTTTTCAATTTTAAGATTAAATTATTTCTTCTAGATTCTTATTTCTTTTTTTTTTTTCCTTTTATTCTTTATTTTATTTTGGTTTTAAATTGTGTATTTTCCTTATTCATTATTTAATTTATTGTCCACTCTTAGTATTGATTTTCTCTACTTTAAATTATTTATTTTATATTAATTATTTTATTACTTGTTCTCAGACATTACATTAAAATATTTTTATTCATTTTGAATTGTTACCATTAATTTTTGGACAGTTGGAATTTCATCTCTACTTTGTATAACTCCATTCTCCATCTTAGTTATAAATGTGATTTTACCAACAACAACAAAAAAATATCATAATCTCTACTTTATAGAACTCCATACTTAAATCAGACTCTCCATTCTCTGTGATTTTACCAAAAAAAAAATAATCTCTACTTCATATAACTTCATTCTTAAACCAGACTCTTCATTCTCCATCTTAATTATAAATGTGATTTTTATCATAAAGAAATTATTGTATAAAAATTGTTGTATTTTTCAAATGGTTATGATCATTATTGGTTATGATCATTCTTTTTAGTAGATGTAGTTATGGTCTTACAATAGTGTTTTACACTATCTAGAAAGTCAATAATCCAATTTTTCATAAAATAAATAAAAATTCAAAAAATAATTTTCCTTTTTAACATCTTAAGAAAATGTTATTTGTGTACTTCCCAAAATGTATAAAGGACAATCTTTGAACAAAGCAAAACTATTCAAAAGTTCATCCTCTACCTATGCTACGTTTTGGAAGGTTTCCAATTTACCTATGCTACGTTTTGGAAGGTTTCCAATTCGTTATAAAAGACCACTTTTTAACCAAGCAAAATCGTTAAAAAGTTCATACTCTATCTATGCTACATTTTGGAAAGTTTTTTGGTATATTTTCCGGTCATTTAGTTAAATCTAGTAGGAATTTTTTCCATAATCTTAGTGTTACAGAGGTTTTTCTGGATGCTGAATCCATATATATAGTCAAAACTCCATTTTAAACAACAAAAAATAAGATTTTGCCGAGAAAAATTTGCCATATTTTCCCAAGAAGTCTAAAACATGTCATGTTTAGACTCAGTCCAAACACACTTAACTTTTACAAGTTGGTTCACTGGTAAATTTGTTCATATGAAAAACTGCATTTATGTCCCACAAATTAAATGATGTTAATAGTAACTACATCTAAACTGTGGTCAATTTAGGATTACTGATTATAAAGTAATTTAGCAATCATTATATTTTGCAGGATAATTTATTATAGAATGGTTAGCAAGTTAAATGGTCCAGAAAGTGCTTGATAGTTTTGCCTCAAGCTGGCTAGCTGGGCATGTGGACCTTAACCCTTCATTGAATTTTGATTAATTAGTTTTTTGAAAACACAATTTAGATGAATTCCCATGCTTAAAAATTCCTATTCACACTGAAATAGCATTTTCCATGCACATGGTTCGTTTTAAAATGCATGTAATCATTGATAATTTTATCGTAGAGGTTGCCAACACTTCTGCAATGCTTCCTAGTTATATAAGATGTCAACCTCACCTTAATTTGCAGGGAGCACCCATAAAAGTGCACAACATTGTTGGCTTTTAGATTAGCATTGTGGCACCGATTGAATATTTCTATGGGGCTACCTCCATGGAGGTGAGTCACTGAATTGTAATTTATGTAATCTAATTAAATTTTCATGTTGTGAATAGGCAGAAAGAATGGCAAATGAATGGAATTTAATTAAATTCTCATGCTATGGATAGGCAGAAAGCATGGTAAACGAAGAAAACAACCTAGAAGGAAATATATGGAATTGATCTACATTCAGAACTATTCTGATGTCCAATGGCTGAAGACTTCAGACAAGGGAATCTTAGGTCCCAACCCGAAAATACAATTCAAGACTCAATTATTTGACAGCAGACCCCTGAGTATCCTATGCATGGCATCTAGCCTACTGGAAACAGCTGAGGAAGAATGGATGCTGGACAGGTTTATTTGTTCAACATTTCCATTTCACAATTGTGTCTTTACCCTCTAGAGAAGACACACAAGCATTGATAGCGGCAACTTTAAGATCCTAAGCGAACATCAAACAAGCATTGCCAATCGTTCTCAACATTACCAACAGCTTGTCATCAAGCACATTATTCCACTGAAATAAAACTATGGAACAGCTAAAGGTAGATATGTTCATTTAGTTCAAACATTCATCTCCACATTATTACATTCCACCATATTGATGTTTTACCTTCTCCAAGAGAAGCATGAGCCACATGGACAAAATCCTATTTCCAGCAATATTAGCAAGTATGAACGAGATGTTAGTAGTGTTGTGAAGTTTTCATTTATCTATCAGTAAGCAGTTCTGCAATATACTGTTAGACCACAAGGCTCATACATGTCCATATACATTAGTAAAAGTAACACACAAAGTCTGGCTTACAGAGCAAGAAACTGAGTTTGATTCCAAGCATGCACATGCTGAAATGTGCTAAAAACCCACTAGATTCCTAAAACTCAAACAACTCCATTAATAAGGGCCTCGGCATGAACTTCCCTGTGCTGTGCAAGACTACCAAGTTCTACATGAAATTTCCATGGTAGCATACTTTATATGAGATGGTAAGCATACTAGGAAATATGCATAATCTCAGCTCTAAGTTCTGCAGCATTCATCAGCTCTTCACGTTCCTTGAAACATGAAATAATATGTAAAAAGGATTTGCAGATAGATTTTAGAGAACTTTATCTTTTTATACCTTTTAAGTTTCCCATAAGGTGGATTGAATCTAACCTAGAATGTTAGCTCGATGCCTGTAAAAGACAGCGATAAAGCGAATATTAATCTATATCTGTAACATCTTGTTGCAGACTGAAAGTGCCCTCCTTGGATCATGGCAAACATTGACATCTACAAACCAGGCTGCCCTCCAGAATCTGAAGCGTCCAAAAGATGAAAAATGTGTGCACATAGGTCACTAATTCACTACAAAAATTTCCATTCTCCAATACCTTTTTCCCTTTCTTTCCAACCGTTGATCCCAAGTGCCTGTGTTCTTGGATACGACCCGTTGAATTCTGAGGTCCCTCCCCTGCAATACAAATGCTCAATCTCAGTCCTGGCAGAAAATAAAAAGAGAGATACATACCCGCTAACACAGAGCCCAATTTAAGAAAACAAGAGGAAGGGAAGAAAGAAAAAGTGGAGAGCAAAGATCTATGCAGAATTTCAAAGGAAGAAAACTGGATAAATTTGACCATCTTCTTCAAACTTAAGTGCGATACCATTTTTCCTTAACCATTAGAGTTATTTAAATGTAATGACATATTTTTCAGTTTAAAGACTCCTCTCTGTTTACTATTTTTCTGAGACCCCAAACCTCTGCCGGCATTGCAGATGACAAAACTACTTAATTCCACAAGAGTAAGACATCTTCTCACAAATTTAGAAATAGCCACATACAAACAAATTAGAGGCCTCATCAAGAAATAATGATGTTTTTAGAGAAAGTGTCCAGTCCCGCTGCATCCCAACTCCCTATCTGCAACCATATAGAATGATGAACTTATAGTAAGATTACACTAGCAAATTGCTTAGACGGTATACTATAATGCAGTAATATAATCTAGCAAACCGGTTCTAGAGGCAGACCCTTGGTTTGCATCAAGGGGCAAGGATGGAATCAGCCATCTGGAATGTGCAGCTTCAAATTTACATGACTAATGTAAGCCATTCGTCCTCTAGGTTTTGCCTGGTCAAAAGCTTGAATAACAAAAATCTCATAGCATTAACAGATCTATACCACCTAAAGCAACAGCAGTGGATCTTGCACAAGAAATGAGTTTGATGGCCTTATCAACAAACAAAAAACAAAAGAGCAGGAAATCAGGTATCCTTAGATTAGTATGTCCTAGTCTAAATCAAATATCTGTTGGGCTGTGGTCTAGGACCAAGTTGGATCATTTGCAACAATGATGATCCAGGTTCAAGACCCCAGGGGTTAATCCCTGTGGCACCCTTCAATGGTGGAAGATAACCTGTTTTTAAAGTAGATTTTGCGTGGGGTTTTGTACCCAAAAGGACTTGCAACTTTTATTTCTTTTACAGAAACCACCCCTTGCTTGGCAGGAGAAACCCCTAGGACGCCTTTGGGGATTTCCATTTGTTTACCATTAGACCCTAGCGCAATCAACAATAAAAGGTAAGGCTTAAGGTGAACAAGGGATGGACTTCAGTCTAGCGTCATGAGTTCTCTGTGGCATAAGTTCAACCCCAACCTTCCGGTGACCACATGACTACTGAAGGTGCCAAATAAAACCTGGTCAAGGTATTGGGTAAAATGCCATAAAGGGACTTAACAATTACGATCAAATATTTCAAACAATGGGGAAAAGCAGGGGATAATGAAAGAGAGCATACCAAGCGGGGGCATGGAAGCGGCCCTGCCCATAGCTTCTCTGCCTCTTCTGTCCCAGCCCACAGGACAAGACCCCATTATCTTCATCCTCCTCATCATACTCTGCATGCAAAGCTACAACACTCCTTGGAATTGAACTCGGATATATTGCTTCTCTCGCCATAAACGTTACATTTCTGCCATCAGCACTGTCAGCATTAAATGTGAGCATAAAATCATCCAGCCTGCGCACATAGTCGAGAACTCGTTCCCGAACAGCCCAGAGCAACTGGTTCTCCAAGTTCCTTCCTCGGGCCACCTGATTATACAGCACCTCAGAGCCCGTAAAAGCATGGATTCGGTCCACACCCTGCTCCAATGCGGCCATTAAACCCTCTATCAATGCCAAGTGCTCGGCAACGATTTCGTCCACATAGTAACCCAGTTTTTTCTGCACCTCTAACAAGATTTCCCCCGCGGGCTTTTTAATGACGACACCAACGGCCGTTGCGCTGAGTCCTAGTTTTGATTCCCAAGGTCTCATTTCTGACACCCCTTTGAAATACAAACTGTAAAACCCCTTCTCCGATTCAAAACTACAGCTCGCCTCGCTGAACTCTTCTTCCTGGTCTGAGGTGGCCTCAATTCTTTGTATACTATAAAATTCCTCGACGGCATCGTTCCATTCCTCCTGTTCGGCTTCTGTGTCTTCGCAATCTTCGTTTTCTTCAATTAAGTTGAGTTTTTCCATGGTTGCGCTCAGTTTTTTGTACTCCTCAACAAGACTTCTCCATTCCTCGAGTCGACTAATCTCCTCGGCTGTTGTTTCATCAAACTCATCTGGCGCATCCTTAAAATCGCCGTTATTCTGGGAAGAGAATTGGTTCTCCAGCATCTCCTGGAACCTCAGCGCCATCAGAAATTCTTCCTGAGCATGAGAAGAAGCAGCCATGGCTTCGTTCATTTGTTCTGTGAATGCATATTCTTCGTCTGAGTTCTCCATTTAATCTGGTTTCAAACTTCAAATTTTGAATCCCTGAGATGAAAGGCACAGATTTGCTAGGGCCTTTTCCCTTCCACCTAGCGAATGAACAATTTCACCGGTAAGAGTATGAAGGGAGAATTGAGACCATATAAGTACGCAATGTTTCATTGCTTCCAATATGATTCGATTATTCTATTGAAATCAGCCGTTATTACCTAGAAATTAGGATAATTCCATTCTCTATTGAAACAACCGATTCCATTCTCTATTGAAACAACCGTTATTTTATGGAGTTGGAGGAATGGTTTAGTGAGTTGGAGGAATGGTTTAGTGAAAGTGGTTGGAATTTGGGTAAAAGAAATTTTAAATTTTTTGTAAAAGTAGTGTTTGAATTATATTTTTGATAGTATAAATGGATATAGTATTATTAAATAATTTCAGAGCCTCAGTGTTTAAATCATATTTTTGATAGGGGAAATAGATTCAGTACCATTAAAAACTTCTAAAGCACCTAAAATTATGAAGTTTGACAGTTTGTATTTGGATTTACAAAAGTCTTTACTATATTTTTTTTAAATATAACCCAAAAATCCATAACTCTCAAGGCAAAAATATATAATCCTTAGACTAATACTTATTTTATTATCTAGAAATTAGGATAATTCCATTTCTATTGAAATCAACCATTTTTCTATAGAAATTAGGATCAGAGGAACATCATAAACATTCCTATTTATTTAAAATAAATTATTATTACGACCAAGTATCAAATTTATTTTATTATTACAATTAAGCAAAGATCCACTTTCACTTAAATAATTATTATTACGACCAAGTATCAAATTTATTTTATTATTACAATTAAGCAAAGATCCACTTTCACTTTCCCCGGATCCGGGTGCATACAGCATTCCGCCACCTCAGGCTCTAACATGCCCGGAGTTTGGTTGCCGGAACGGCACCTGGACGGAGGCAGATCACCTTAAATGCACGCAGGTTTCAAAGGACGCCATTCATTGTGAAACGACGTCGATTCCAGCGCAGGTCAGTTCAGCGTTTAACGCTATTCAATTACCCGCAGGTGCCTTAATGCCGCTTCAAGGCTCGAACTTGGTGCTCATCAGCGATAAAATGGACCTTACCGCGTCCAGTTGCAGACATTCTCTGCAAAATTCTCTCTGTCAGTGTGTTCTTTCCTCTGCTTAGCCTGTGGCCGACCCTTCGGCGATTGTTGTCCCTCAGTCTTTCCTTGGCTCTCTGCCGAGCTTGCGCAGCAAGACTTCCGAGGAAGCCATGACTCGCAGCCGCGGCGTGCCTCGAAGAGGAAGCTCTTCGGCCTCCAGGGGTCGCGCTCGCCCATCACCTTCGCCTCTAATCATCCCCATCTCCTCCGCTTCCCCTTCATCCCCTCCACCCACCCCTACCAAGCCTGCACCCAACTCTTCCTTCCAGAACTCGAGATTCACCTTCCGGAGTCGCCTCAACCAACGCATAATTACTTTCACCACGACTATCATGGTCTCCGAAGAAGTCGAGGAACCTGTAGAACCTATTAGCTCTTCCACCCCATCCCCTGAAGGAAGTCTCTCGCAGGAAGCCGAGATTAATCCCAATCCTTCAGCCATGCATATGCAAGAGGATTCCCCGAAGAATGCTGAGGTTTCAGGCACGCCAATTGTCGAGGAAGCTGAGATTGTTGTCTGCGGTCCAGTTCAACGTAATTTCGGTATCATGCACCTGCTCACCCAATCCGTGGAAGGAGTTCTTGAAGATGAAGAGGCTTCTCAGCCAGCTGCTCCAGCAAACACGACAGCCAGACGCCCAGACCCACAAAGCTCGGGCAAGTAAGCGTTTTTGTCAAAGAGGTTATGGTTTTTTGCGCAGGTTTTTGTTTCCCCTCTCCTCTCTACGGCAAGCTCTTCTCATGCACTCGGATTTACATAATGTATGGCTGAGGCCGACCTCAATGCCCATTTTCCTTTCACTGATTCACATGCTCTCATGTTTTGCTGGAAATTTTTGGTGGTTCGCTTCCTCTGCTTGGCATCCCCTGCAAGCAAGAAGCTCTTTTGTAATGTTCTCCATCCCCCTGCTGCCTGGTCTCATATCTTCTTTCACAGGCACAGAGTTCTCTTTCTGCTCTCTAGTTTCTCTGCTAAGGGCCAGGAAACTGGCCCTCTGAGGCGTTGCCCTCATTGTAAATATTTTTACCTTTTATTTTAATAGATTTAGTTCTGATTTAGACAAAAAAAAAAAAAAAAAAAAAAAAAGATCCACTTTCACTTAAATAAATTATTATTAAAACCAAGTATCAAATTTATTTTATTATTACAATTAAGCAAAGATCCGCTTTCACTTAGCTATTGGAGTACTAAATTTATCAAGGCATACATACTCTATTTTTCTAGTTTTGAACTTGTGATCCAGGAAACACATACTCCTAACTATTAAACCTACTCAAACTATAAAATAAAAACTAACACATAAATAATAAAATTCAATTTCTAAAATTTTCCTGCTTAATCTAAATCTGATACAGTGACCTAAAAACTTATGAAAAAGCCTACAATGGCAGC
This sequence comes from Pinus taeda, assembly GCA_000404065.3. Classification (NCBI taxonomy): domain Eukaryota; kingdom Viridiplantae; phylum Streptophyta; class Pinopsida; order Pinales; family Pinaceae; genus Pinus; species Pinus taeda. Next base: position 85,141 of record APFE031678202.1, on the reverse strand, counting down.
TTTAGGTTCGAACACCCTGCATACTTTATAGGGTATTATTTCTGAAAAACCCAACCACCTTTTGGGCCCCTTCTTCATGCGTCCACATTCTATGCTACAGAGACAGTTAGGTTGGCATGGCAGACAAATTTGGGAATCTGTAACAATTCAAAGAGTCGGTAAGTTTTGCAGTCTTATCCATTTTATTTGAAGTTCGGATGTGGAAGGGTTAGTTGGATTTAGTCTGAATACTCGTGTTTTCTGTTATATACAGAAAGAGTGCTAGAGTTTAGTCAGAATAATGTTAGAGTTTAGTCAGGGTTTTTAATAATTTTTTGGTTAATTTTATTTAAAATTTTATTATAAATTGCTAAAAATAAGAGAATTTTTATTTTTTCAGGACTGTCGCCAGGGATTGAATTTAGTTTGGTGTTAAAAATGAAATTTAAATAAGTTAAAAATTTCTGTTATATTTTTATTATATATAATTATATTTATATATTAGGAAAAAAATATAATAAGCTGGAAGTTAATAATTTAGTTTTATGTTAAATGAAATTTAAAGATAAGTTAAAATTTTCGTTATTATTTTTTTTATATTATTAGAAAAAATATAATAGCTAGAAGTTTTATGGTTAGTGGATGTAATTCACGTAGTAGAAGAAATTTTGTCTTATTTCAAAAGTATTCAATATTTTTAAAAGAGAAGATTTTACCTAGTTTAACTATTTTTATTATATTTTAATTATATTAGTATATTTAGAAAAAAATATATAATAGGCTAGAAGTTATATATGGTTAGTTGGATGTCATTCAAGTAGGTAGAAGAAATTTGTCTTCTTTCAAAAGTAATTCAATATTTTCAAAAGTGCAGAAGAGAAGCTTTTACCTATAATTTCAAAAACCAAAAAACATATTCTAGAAGCAGGACTTACTAAGCCTTTTCTAGACAGAGAAATGTGTCACTAAAACATAGAGAGTTAAGGACAGGTAAGAGAGAGACAATTAAGAGGATTTATCTAGATCTTTGGCTTCAATTGGTATGAGTTCCTTGTTTCTTAGAGAGCAACCTGATTCAAGAGGGACGCCCATTTGTTTCTCAATGCACCCCACCCTATGATCTAGAGTTATCAATTGTCACTACATGTGATCCAAAGAGAGGATAATGTCATCTCTACTCTCATTTTTGTCCACCAAGACCTAGCCAAGAAGGAACTTGAGGTGCCAATAGGCATCCACCATATAGATTTATTGATTGTAACACTCACAAGTATGCCTAACATGAGGAACCCTGTTAACAACTTATGTTAATACTTCAATGTTTGTGACGGTGTATCTTTGGTTTGCCAATTCTCGTTCAACCTAAAGAATTTCCTCTTGAACAGGTTGAGGAATGAGTTCTCTTAATCATGCAGTTATGGTTTCAAAAACCAAAAAATATATGCTAGAAGCGGGACCTCGTAGGCCCTTCCTAGACTAAGAAATACACAACTAAAATATAGAGAGCTAAGGATAGGTAAGAAAGAGACAATTAAGAGGATTTATCTAAATCTTTGGCTTCAACTGGTATGGGCTCCTTGTTGCTTAGAGAGCAACCTGATTCAAGAGGGACGCCCATATGTTTATCAATGTATCCCACCCTATGATCTAGAGTTATCAATTGTCACTGCATGTGATCCAAAGGGAGGAGAATGTCATCTCTACTCTCATTTATGCCCACCAAGAGCTAGCCAAGAAGGAACTTGAAGTGCCAATAGACATCCACCATATAGATTTATTGATTGTAAACTCACGAGTATGCCCGACATGAGGAACCCAGTGAACAACTTATGCTAATACTTCAATGTTTGTGAGGGTGTGCCTTTGGTTTTCCATTTCTCATTCAACTTGAAGAATTTCCTCTTAAATAGGTTAAGGAGTGAGTTCTCTTAATCATGCAGTAGAACTTTTAACCCTCACTTGTGCATGGATGTGCCCTCACTTGCACATAATGTGCCAACCCATGGCGAACCCAAACCCTTTGATGTGGCACAGTGGTAGAATTGAATTGAGTTGAGTTTTCTATGCACATGAAAACTCAATTGTACAATATTTATAAAACTAATATAACATTAATTATGCGTGTTAATTCATAAAATTAGAAAGAATTAAGAAAGTTTCCTTAAAATCCTTTTCATAATGAGAACAAAAGATTTAAAATAATCAATTAAATTTATAATTAATGATTAAATCCAAAAAGAAAAAAGAAAAAAAATCTCAATTATGATAATGTCTTAATCATTAAAAAAAATCCAATTTGAATGAAATATATATTCTATAAATAATTGTTTTTAAATTTCTTAAGGAAAATTGGTTTTAATGGAAAATAAAGTTAATTTTAACTACTAATAAGTATCATCTTTATTATTGAATTGTCATGATCATGGTCCTGGCTTCATGATAAAATTGTTCCAATTTAAATGAATATACTTTTGATTATTAAATTTTGAAATTGCTATAAAATAAATCGATCTCAATCCATATCAATAATCATACTCAAGTAATTGTCATTGTCATTAATATTATCAAATAAAAAATAAACTAGCTTAGATTCATCTTAACCCCGAATCTATCAAGCGTCAATATGGATTAAATCTCCTGAGGTGCAAACCTCTTTTTTTAGTGTAGAACTTGAGGAAAGGTTTGCACCTTCAGAGATTTGATCCCTCTTGGACTTGATATATCCCGGGGTAAGATCGATCTAGGCTCATTATATCTCCTTATATCTTGCCTTATTTGTCTCCTTATCTCATCCCCCCAAACACACAGGCTTTCTCTCACTCTTAATTATATATAATTATATATATATATAATTATAATATAATATATATAATATATAATAATATTATATATATATAGTATATATATATATTGATCCTCCCTCTCTCTGACTCTCTCTTATTCGCCTCTTCCTTCCATCTATATCTCTATCTCCCTCGTCTCTCTTTTCTCTCTATCTCACCCCCAAACATACAAACTCTCTCTCCATATCTATCTATCTCTCACACTCACTCCATATTTATCTCTCTCTCTCTCTCTCTCCATCTCTCCCTTTTCAACTTCACTCTCTCTCTCTCCACCTCCCTCTATATGTTTTTCTTCTTCCCTCCCTTTCTCTCCCCCTCCAACTCCTTCTCTGTCTCCCTCCCTCTCTCCTCTCTCTCAAGTCCTCTCTCTTTTCCTTCCTATCTCTCCCTTTCTCTCCCACCTCTCTTTATCTCTCCCCCCCATCACTCTCTCTCTCTTTGCCCTCCAACTCAACCACTATCTCCCTCCCCATCTCCTTCTCTCTCTCCTTCTCTCTCCCCTCCATCTCTGTGTCTCCCTCCCTCTCTCTTTCCCTCCTCTCCTTCTCTCTCTCTTCCCTCCTCTCCTCTCCCCTCACTTTCTCTCCACCTCTCCCTTGGCACTCCCTTTCTCTCTCCACCTCTATCTATATATGTCTTTGTTCTCCCCTTTCTCTCTCTCCCTTCCTATCTCCTTCTCTCTCTCAAGTCCTCCCTCTCTTCCTTCCTCTCTCTCCCTTTTTCTCCCCCCTCTCTCTCTCTCTCTCTTCAACTATATCACTCGTTGCTTCCCCCTCTCCCCCCCCCTCCATCTCTATGTCTTCCTCTTTCTCCTCTCCTTCCCCCTGTCTTCCCTCATCTCCTCTCTCCCTCACTCTCTCTCTCTCTATCTCTCCCCTGTCACACACTCTCTCTATGTCTTTGTTCTTCCCTCCCTCTCTCTCCCCCTCTAACTCCATCTCGCTCTCCCTCCATCTCTCTCCCCCTCTAACTCCATCCCGCTCTCCCTCCCTCTCTTCTCTCTATCTCCCTCTCTCTCTCTTTCTCTCTCTCTCTCTCTGCCCTCCAGCTTTGTCACTATCTCCCTCCCTCTCTCCTTCTCCCTCTCTCTCTCTCAATCCATATGATCCAAAATTGTCACTCTATGTAATCAATTATATATGTATGGTCTACTATATTTTACATTTTATCTTTTTGTTGTGAAATGAGTCATGGTTTTTTAGCATGTGGTATTGATAAGCCATCGTATTGTAACAAAACCTATTTACAAGTTAATATTATGGTAAAATGGGGGTGGATATCCATGGTAAAGAATATTGTTATATTGTAAGCATTAAGTTTTTATGTGCTTATTAATTAAATTTAAATATGGTTATGGAATCATTATTAGTCCCTTCTAAGGGAAGGTTCTAACAATCCATGATATTTAGATATTTGTGTAGTGATTTTTTCTTCTCAAGTATTGGAGGAAAACCATCCAAAAATAAAATCTTTGAAAATAACTTATACTCAACTAAATAACATATTTACCATCAATTACTTCCCATCATAATTTAAGAAAGTCTTTGCATAAAACATGGATAGGAATAAGATGTAAATAAATATACTTACCAGGGGTACTTCTCACCATTATTTATTTTTTCCCTTAAGTAGAAATAAAATTGTAAATATGTTGATTTACTAGCGGTTAATGGCCACCAAAATTTAGGCAAGTTTTGATGCCTAAACAAGCAATTTACTTATCCACTTCACGTCTCTTATGATTTTTCTCTCCACCACTATTAATTTAACATTGACCAATGTAAATTATAAATATTTATACAATTTTTCTCAAAGCATAATTTCTAACTTTAGTGGGAGGCAATACAATTTCAATATTTTTTGTTGTTTAAAATACTTTTTGAATGCATAAATGGAATTAACACCCTAAAAAACCCCTTGGGCACTCGAATTATGCAAATTAAACAATTTAAACTCAAGTTTTTAAAAATCTCTTTTGGATGTTGATTAAAATTACCCAAAAAAATGGTCGTGAAAAAGATCATTTCATCTATAAGTTAGACTATGCCATTTTTTAATGTTTATGTTATAAACATTTACACCTACACATTTTTATATTGATAAACACATAATATTTATATAACATTATATATGTTATATGTTTTTATTTTTTTATTTTTTAATTGATATGCCATTACATTTTTTTTGGTTAAATGTTTATGTTTATTATTGAATTGTCATGATCATAGTGATGCATTAATGATAAAATTGTTTCAATTTAAATGAATATACTTTTGATAATTAAATTTTGAAAATGTTATAAAATAAATTGATCTTAGTCAATATTAATAATCATACGCAAGTAATTGTTATTGTCATTTAATACTATCTAATAAAAAATAAATTAATCTTAATCAATAATAATAATCACCTTACCCTGATGGCAACGGAGGAGCATGGTCTAATTTGTGCGGCAGGGAGTGGATGTGACCCTCCCATATGACAAATTGAGGACACATGGGGGATGCTAGAGACGGTTGTCGATGGACGCTCTGAAGCTTTGAGATGATTGGCATTTGGTACATAAGCTGGGTGGTGGTTTGGCTTCGATGTTTGTGGTTTCGAGTTGTCAGGCCAGGTAGTAACTCCAATAGGCAGTAAAACTGATTTATTCATTTCATTAGGTAGGCTATTGTTATATACAAAAGGGTGTGACAGCTTAGTTCATCTTCTGATCACTGTTCACATTCCTAATTTAACTATTTACATAAATTCACCCAACCGTGAGGATTAGGTGTCAACATTCCCCCCCTTAATCTGAAGGGATGTTGGTGAGTCCAAGCATCGTTCTGAATCTTTCAAGTTTTTCTCTTCCAAGCGCTTTGGTGAAGATGTCTGCAGTTTGCTCATTTGTGGAACAATGACGGAGATGGATTGTTTTGGCCTCAACATGATGTCGGATCAGATGATATTTAGTATTGATG